>CAUYON010105289.1:0-10849 GCA_963573935.1 Arctocebus calabarensis
TCTAAGTATTCTCCAAACATCCTTCCAAAAGGAACGTATTAGTGTGCATTCCCACCAGCTTTTACCTTTTATTAAATAAATTTCATAGATTATATTGATTTATTTTTGGATGTAAAGTTCATTTTTTATTTTGGGGATAAAATTCCTAATTGTCTATATTTCTGAATTTATTTGCTAACATTTTATTGTGTTTTTAGATTAATGATTGTTATTTGCATGTGTCCCAAATTTTATTTCTTTTAACATCATAGACATCCTTGCATATAAATATAATGGTGTTCTCATAAAACAATGTGAAAAATATTTCCTCATATTTTCTCAGGGTTGATGGCACATTAAAATGTTTTATTTCTTAAATGTCAGATAAAATTTATTAGCATATCTTTATTTTTATTAATGATAATGTTGCTTTTTCCTGAATCTCCTGGTCTAATATAAACATAGTCTCAAATTTTCTTTTCATAATAAGTTTTATAGTATGAAATATTTCATCTGTTCATTTTTAACCATGTCTTTTATGTTTATTTAACGTGGGTTCTTATTAGATAGCATAGGGTGGTTTGTATCTTTAATTGATTATGGCAATCTTTTTTTTTTTCAGTGAAGACATTAGACTACTTATTTCTAATCTAATGTGTTGTTATGTTTGATATTCAATCTTTATTTTTGCTGTTATCTTAGTCTTTGTTCTGGGTCTTTGTTCCTCACCCTTAATCCTTTCCTTTTCTTCATTTACATTACTTGATTTTTTTCATGATTCCATTTTATCTTCAGTCTTATTATTTTTACTGATATCATTTTTTTAGAAAGTGTACTAAGATTTATAGTATACATGTTTAACTTATCACAATTTATCTTCTAGTAGTATATCATTCTATTGCAAACGTATATTACTTTCTCTCTCCAATTTTGTATAATGTCAGTTGATCAATTTTTCATTTATATATGTTATAAGCCTCACAATATATTTTTCTTTATATAGACTTGTTTTCACAACTAATGAAAATAGGATAAAAACATACCTTTAACTCCAGTGTCATTTATTTCTTTAAAAGGGACATCCAAACATTCACCTGGTAATACATACCATAAGCCTGAAAACCTTTCTTTTTTATGGTTTTCTTATAGTGTGGGTCTGATTATCATAAATTTTCTCATTTTTTATTAGAAAGAGTATTTTACTTAAATTTTTCAAAATAGTTTCCTTAGCTATAGTATTCTGGGTACCTTGTTTGTTTTTATACATTAAAGATGTTGCTAAATTTGCTTTTGACTATTACTATTATTTATGACCAAAATTCTATTGTGATTCTTATCATATAATTATTTATTTTTATATTATTATTTTCTTGATTAACTTAGAGGAAGAAGAAGGTTAAATAATTATGTTTCATCTCACATATTTTTCCCTCTCACAAATCTAATACTTCTTTATTGCCTATTATGTTGTCCAACTTAAAAATAGTTGTTTTATGTATTTACCAATATTTTAATTATTTATTGCTGGTGGGGTAGTCTAAAATGTTAATCCTTTATGACATCACGCGGACATCTACTTTTCAACCTAATATTGTAAAGAATTTTAACAATTAAATAGAATCTTGTAGAGATATATATTAAACTTACATAGGTTTGTCCATTATTCTGTGTTATTTGCCACTGCAAAATCTCTTTTAAACAAAACAAGTACGTACTGTTTTGAAAAAGAGCACTAAGACCCACTGTCTCTACCCGCTATGTTCTTCCTTCTACCCATTCTGGAAAAACCTATTAAAATAAAACAAAATTACAGAAGTCCAAAAAAATTATCTCAAAAAAACTTAGTTATAATGTTGCAATCCGTCTTCTTTTACAGACATTTATACCTGAATAAATATGTCATGTCCTTAAAAGAAAATTGGTAATGATTTCTGCTTTCAGATCCAGGTTTTAGGTTAGTGGACTTTCTTTTGTGGACACTGTTGAATTCTCTTCCATTCCATGTCCAATTTAAAATGTCATTTCATATAAGCCAAAACAAGAAAAATTATAGTAGTTAAGAAAAAAAATCTAAAAGCCAATTAGTGGACTCGAAATACCTTGGATTCATTTGGATTTACACAAAAAAAATTTGGAATAAGATTTAGTTGATTAGGTACTTAGGTATCACATCTGTATTATTATCATAGTTTAATGAAAAGTAAAAAAGTTGGGGAATAGCCTGGCCAGACAAGTGGCTCATGCCAGTACGTCTAGCAATCTGAGTCAGGAGGACTGCTTGAACTCAGGAGTTCAAGAGCAGGCTGAACAAGAATTAAACCCCATTTCTACTAAAAAAAAAAAAAATACTAGCTGGGCATAGTGGTAGGTGACTGTAGTTCCAGCTACTTGGGAAGCTGAGACAAAGAGGATCACTTGACCCCAGGAGTTTAAGGTTGCTATGAGCTACGATGAGGCCACAGCAATCTACCCATAGTGATGGAGTAAGATTCTGTCTCAAAAAAAAAGTTTAATAGAAACTAAACTATCATTTCATCCATAAATATCACTTATTTCTTAAGCTTGACATTTTGCATTTGTGTCAACATTTCAAGCATATGAGATTTCTTTAAATATGAAATTTTATACTAAGTTATTAAAAAGATATGAATAGTTACAACTTATTTAACTTTATGTGAAACAGGAAGAGCATAGTAAATTCAATAAGTGACAAAATGTTTGGTTAAAACTAGTCAGGGCCAGGAAACTGGAAAGAATTCTGTCATGGCCTCTACAGCTAAATTTTTAATTACTAGATAACTCTCAAAACATATTCATTCATTCCACAAATGTGTATTCATTCCTTACTCACTGCATGTTTTTGGAATCAACAGAATCAAAGAAACTTCTCCCATTGAGTTTATACTCTGACCAGAAAACAATTTGACTCTTTCTTACACCAACCTGTAATAAGTGTTATAAGATACATACTGGAAAAGCCAAGTAATGTTGGTGGAGAACATGGAATGGATTGTTCCCTAGATCCTCTGGAGCTATGGTCCCCAACTTGTATCAGTCTGGTCCATAGCCTATTAGGAACCAGACTACACAGGAGAAGGTAAACAGCAGGCAAGCAAGTGAAGCTTCATCTGTATTTACAGCCATTCCCCACCACTCACATTACCTCCCGAGCTCCATCTCCTATCACTTCAGCAATAGCATTAGATTCTTGTAGAAGCACAAACCCTACTGTAAATAGCAAGTGGGAGGAATCTAGGTTGGTTGCTCCTTAAGAGAATCTAATGCCTGATGATATGAATGTGGATGTATAATGCCCTTGAATCATTCTAAAACCACTTCCTCCCCTCCCTATCCCATGGAAAAAATTATCTTCCATGATACCAGTCCCTAGTGCCAGGAATGCAGACAACCAAGCTCTAGGAGGAGGATAGTTCAACTGACACAATTTTAGCCCAGTAAAATTGATATCAGATGTCTGGCTCCCCAAATTGCAAAAGAATAGATGTGTTGTTTTAAACTGCCAGATTTGTGACAATACAGTAATTATTAAAAAACAAAAAAAATACATATTGGTATAAAATTAGTTTTTAGTATGGATAAATAAAGCTATACATAAGCCAAAAAAGAACTCCTAGGCAGAATAATACTTGAGAACTGAAGGGCATGTATCAATTATTCCTAAAAGAAAACTAATCATATTTTATAAAAATAGAGTAATGTAGGAAGACAAGCAGTTGAAGAAAGAAGTTTGATATTCTGTTCAACAAATGATTATTGGGCATGTAATATATACCAGACTGTGGAAATTGCTGATATATAGAGTACAAAAATACTGATTTCAAAGAGTATTAGTAAAGGCTGAAATGGAAACCAAATAGTTTTAATGTACAGCAACGTGTTCACCTCCCTCATCTTTCCATTATGTTTATAGTTACCACAACATTGATCTGAATACACGGAGCCTCTGTCTTTTAAGCTTTAGAGGGGTTCAAGCGTCTTAATTTAGATGAGGGATCACAAAAAAGTAAGAGCTTCCTTTAGATCAAACAGTCATCAGAAACGTAAGCCCTATTTAATACACAGCTGAACATAAATCATTCTCTGAGAGATGACTTTATGTGTGCCAGGAAACCTATAAAAATAAAACGTTTAGCATTGAAAGACAATGTCCATTTTACCAATAGTACCCTGGGTTCTCTGAGAATATTCAAGTGTTTTATCATTTATACAATGTTTATTTCCACAACTTACACAATGTTTTTATTCATAATAAAGGAACCTGTGGAAATATCAATGTTAAAATTATATCTGACTATTGTGGGCTAATCAGCTCAAGATCAGAAGTACTGTTAAAATATCAGTAAATCATTATACTGCCTTAGAAATTTGTTGAGAAAAAAATATTATAAATGATGCTAAGATTTTATCATCATTTATTAACAATATACATTTTCTTGATAAGTGTCTTTTCGTTGAAGGAAATAGGTTATTAACTATTTTTGACACCAAGGATTTTTCCCAGGATTTCATATATTCAATTTTATTAAACCTATTTCTTACAAGTTATTTTCACATATTATTATTCTGTGAATAAAAGAACCATTAATCAAATGTTCTTACTGCAATAATTTCCTAGTATTCTCCAAATTATATGGAATTTGTGGGTATAAGTTTTCAAAGAACTAGCATGCATAGATATTTGATTACATGCATGAAATTCAGAAACTCTCCTTTTGACTTTGAAATTCTTGATCTTTTGTAGAGAAATGAAAGCGTGAGAAGAAAAAAGAGGAAAAAGACTTCTATTGCTGGGTCAGAATGTTCTATTCCCCATCAGTCTTTTACAAAGAACCACTGACTTTTAAAAAAATAGGCATATTTACTAATTGGCAAGTGTTTACACAACGTTGCCCCTGATTATAATACCTCTATTTCCCAATTTCTAATGAAATTTATACTTTAGTGATTGTAAAAAGCAAAATGAGTAAAATATTACATGATTTGCCCTATATGATTTTTCCTATTAATAAAGTTATGAGAGTTTCAAATTGGCAACAAAAGAATAATCTAAAATCAAATAAAACAAGTGATATATTTGGTGGTTTGGATGGCAATGGAATCAACAAACATTATAAACAACTTGAAAACATTAATTTCCGGTGAGGAAGGTGAGACATTTCAAATAAGTTCAAAGTTTGCAGAGATTTAATTTATATAAAAAGAATACATAGAGAATAAATTTAATATTGTGAGACATTGGGTTCATAAAAAATGTTCAGATTCTGGAGTATTTGTATAATGTTACCTAAGCATGCTGGACTAAAAGATTATTAGACTTTTTAATTTGTTTAAAATGATAAAATAAAACTTTCTATTTAGCATTAAATGTATTTAATATGATTTAAAACTAATAAATTAGAAAAATTCATCCATGAATCATTTGGGCAGAAATAAATAAACATTCTGGTACAGATACCTTTATTATGATGTGATTTTTGGTCTTCTGAATGTATACCTAGCAAAGGAATTGTAGGATCGAATGGGGAAAAGGGCAAGGGAGGGGAGGGCAGAGTATGGGCGGAGGGAGGGCGATTGGTGGGATCACACCTTCGGTGCATCTTAGAAGGGTACAGGTGAAACTTACTAAATGTAGACTACCAATGTCTACATATAGTGATTATGAAAATGCCACGAAGACTATGTTAAACAGTTCAATGAAAATATTACAGATTGTATATGAAGTCAGTACATTGTGCCCCATGATTGCACTAATGTACACAATTATGATTTAATAAAAATTTTAAAAAAAATTGTAAACCATGACTAAGTGGGATTTATGCCTGGCATCCAAGGATGGCTCAACATTCACAAATCTATTTAAATAATCCACCACAATTATAGATTGAATGGAATAAATTACATAATCATTTCAATAGATAACAGCAAAGTCATTTGAAAAAGTTCAGTTGGCACAAATTTGTAATAAAAACAAAATCTCAACAAATTAGATATAAAACATATTACTTCAAAATACAAAAGGTCATATATGAAACACCTACAGATAATATCATACCTAAAGATAAGAACAAAGCAAAGATATCCACTCTTTCCACTTCTATTCAACATAGTACTGGAAGTCTCAGACAGAAGAATTAGTCAAGGAAAAAAAGTCATTTCAATTGGAAAGGAAGAAGATCATGTTTGCAGAGGACATGATCTTGAAAATCCAGAAAAGAAGAAAAACAGAGAAATAAGATGAGTAAGGTGAAATAAAAACAGTTTAGCTAGCTTACTTTTAATCTAACAGTTAAATTACTTGTCTTGAAGTTTCTGCTTTTACTGGAAGCTTGGCCTGTGAAGGATATAGCTTACAAATACCCCTGCTGGGTCTGTAAGCTCTCTGAAGAACAATGGCCATAGCAAAAGCTGTGTGTAAGGCCTAAGAAGGAACAGTCAACAGTCAAAGCAAATATCCATTGTGGGGATTTGCAATGTGGCCAGGGCAGAGATCAAGGGAACAGCTCAAGCCCTGAGACAGCGGAAGGAGGGCATGTACCTTAACCATGGAGGGAAACTCCTCTAGGTGGAAATAAGGGGAAAATTCCTCTTTCCCACTGATTCTTCAGAGAACTGATGCCACCACATGTGCTCCACAGAGAAACCAGAGGGGTCTAACCTCCAAGGGATCTGTGTGTGTGACCACAGACAGGAGGCTGCCCCCACACAAGGCTCGGGTTTCAGATTTCTCAAGGCTGCCCACACCATTAAAGCTAATGATTATGGATAGAACAAGAACTAACCTGCTCATTCAGAGAAACTGCTGATGTTTGTACTCCCTTCTTCAGCTTATCCTTTTGCTAAATATAAAAATATCCTTCAATAAAAGCTGAGTGGAACACATACTTAGGGACACTCGCTGAGGACATTCTAAGTGTCCTGTTTTTTTATTCCTTGCCACTTTTAACTTTATTTATCCACAGGTCTTAAAGGACCTGCCCCTGGGATTGGACCCAAGCACCATATCATCCAAAAAGAAATTAAGGAAACATTTTCTATTTATGATAGAATTAAAAAGAATAAAATAGCTGGAAATAGACTTAGTTGAGGTGATAAGAGACTTGTAAATTAAAACCTTTACACTACAAAATAAAGAAATTAAAGATGATACAAATAGAAAGATATATATGTCTTTTTTTTTTTTTTTGTGACAGCATCTCACTATGCCACCCTCAGTAGAGTGCTATGGCATCACAGCTCACAACAACCTCAAACTCTTGAGCTTAAGCGATTCTCTTGCCTCTGCCTCCCAAGTACCTGGGACTACAAGTGCCAGCCCCAACACCCAGCTATTTTTTTTGTTGCAGCCGTCATTGTTGTTACATGATTATGGACTGGAAGACTTAGCATTGTTAAAATGTCCATACTACCCGGAATGTCCTACTGATTGATTGTAATTCCTCTGAAAACCCAGTGATAATTTTTACATACAATTTAGAAAACATTTCAAAATTCATATAGAAACACAAGACTCCAGAAAAGCATGCCAAGTTTAAGAAAAAGGATATTAGAGGCATTGCACTTCTTCATTTCAAGTTATATTACAAAGCAATAGTAAATTATGAAAACCTCTATGCATAAAAACTAGATAATATGGAGAAAACAGATAATTTTTAGAAACAGCATCCAAAGCATACATCAAGAAGAAATCAAAATTCTAAAAAATAATAATAATAATAAATAGTGATATAGAAACAGTAATATAAAATCTCACAACAAAACAAGCCCCAGACAAGCTGAATTCATTGCCAAGTTCTGCCAGGGCTACAAAGAAGGACTGCCATATATTTCGCTGAAATTATTCCATTAATATCGAAGAGTGAATCATTACTAACTCACTCTACTCAGCCAGTGTTACCCTGCTACTAAAACCAAGAAAGGACACAGCAAAAAAAGAAAGCTATAGACAAATATTCCTCATGAACACTGATGCAAAACTCCTCAACAAAACACTAGCAAACTGGCCAGGTGCAGTAGCTCATGCCTATAATCCTAGCACTCTAGAAGGCCAAGGCCAGTGTATGGCTTGAGCTTAGGAGTTTGAGACCAGCCTGAGCAAAATGAGACCTTGTCCTTACTAAGAAAAGAAAAACATTAGCTAGGCATTGTGAGTCCCAGCTACTTAGGATGCTAAGGCAAGACAAGGATGTCTTGAGCCCAAGAGTTTAAAGTTGCTGTAAGTTATGTTGCCACAGCTTTTTATGCAAAGTGACACAGTGAGACTCTGTCTGGAAAAAAAAAAAAAAAGAAAGGAAGAAAATGTACTAGCAACCTAAATTCAACAGCATATAAAAAAGGTAATTCACCATAACCGAGCAGATTTCATTTCAGGCATGATCCGGCCTGCCCATGTCAATAAATGGGATTTACCACATGAACAGAATTAAACACATAGACCATATGATCATCTCAATATACAGAAAAAGCATTCAATAAAATAATCATACCTTCATGAAAACAACCTCCAACAGTCTAGACATAGAAGCCACATACCTCAAAATAATCAAGGCCAATATGATAAATTCTGAGTTGATAGCATACTAAATGGGAAAAAATTGAAATATTCCCCCAATAACACTTCTTTTCAACATAGTACTGGAATTCCTAACCAAAGCAATCAGGAAAGAGACACCAAAGCAGGAAAGAGAGCTATGAACTGATGATATGACCTTATAGCTAGATAACCCTACCAATTCCTCCAAAGACTACTAGAGATGATAATGATTTAAGCAAACTCAGGTTACAAAATTAATGTACAAAAATCAGTAGCATTCCCATATATACTAACAGCTAAGTTGAAGAGTCAAATCAAAATCTGAATATCATTTACAGTAGCTGCAAAGAAAATGAAATACCTGAAAATAAACTTACCCAAGGAGGTGGAAAGTTGTCCACAAAGAGAACTCCAAAACACTGATGATGGACATCACAGTTGACACAAACGTGTGGAAAAATATCTCATGTCCCATGGATTGGAAAAATCAACATTGTTAAGATGCCTATACTGCTAAACGTGATTAACAGATTCAATGCAATTTCTATCAAAGTACCAACATCATTTTTTACACATCTAGAAAAAACAGTCCTAAATTTCAAATGGACCCAGAAAAGAGCCTGAACAGCCACAGCAATCCTAAGCAAAAACAAACAAGAACAACAACAAATCTGGACCAATGTTGTACCTGACTTCAAATTATACGGCAAATTATTAGGGAAGCAAAATAAAATGGTACTAGTATAAAGGTAGATCCATACACAAATAATAAACATAATAAAGTACCCAAATATAAAACCTTGCAGCTATAACCAACTAATTTTTGACAAAGCAGACAAAAATATACACTGAAAAAGGACTTCCTCTTCAATAAGTGGTGCTTATTGGAAAAATTGGATAGCCACAGGCAGAAAAATTAAACTGCATCCCTTTCTATCACCATGCACAATATTAAACTCCAGACAAAATAAAGACTTACTTATAAGATGCAGCCATAAAAGTTCAAGAAGAAAATGCAAGAAAAACTCTTCTAGACCTTGACTTAACCAAAGAATTTATGTGTAAGACCAATGGCAAATACATCCACAACAAAAATGTTTTTAACTTTAATTAATTATTGTGACTGAATTAAACTAAAACGTTTCTGTACAGCAAAGGAAATAATCAACAGAGTAAGTAGACAGCCTCTTGGTATTCAGGAGCTTTAGAATTTATTTTAATTTTGATAGAACACTACCCATAGATGTTCCATAAAAAATAAACAAAACATTTCAAGAAAGAGGTACGATTTGGTATTTTATGATGTTGTAGAAAATTAATGAATGTTAAATCCTGAGAATTGGCTTAGGATTCTAAAAATGAAAATTAGCTCACTAGTGTTTTCTTATGAAATCTATGAGAATGTGAAGGAGGCCATTGCCAAGTAGCAGTCATTTTGACACTGTCCAACTAGACCATCTTAATATTTTGTGTATACATTTTATTTAAGAAAGTTTTTTTTCTTTTCTCTGTCTCAAACTTCTTCTTTTTTTCAATAATTTTATTAAATCATAATTATGTACATTGGTGCAATCATGGGGCACAATGTGCTTACTTCATATACAATCAGAAATATTTTGATCATACTGTTAGAGATAACCTTCATGGCATTTTCTTAATCACTATATGAAGACATTGATATTCTACTTTTAATAAGTTTCACCAATACCCTGCTGGGATGCACCGTAGGTGTGATCCCACTAATTGCCCTCCCTCCACTCATCTTCCCCCATCCCCTCACTTTCCCTTTTCCCTGTATTCTTGTGTTATAATTGGGTTTTAGCCTTCATATGAAAGCCATAAATTAGCTTCATATTAGGGTGAGTACATTGGATACTTTTTCTTCCATTCTTGAGATACTTTGCTAAGAAGAGTATGTTCCAGCTCCATCCAGTAAACACAAAAGAGGTAAAGTCTCCATCTTTCTTTAAGGCTGCACAGTATTCCATGGCATACATGTACCACAATTTATTAATCCATTCGTGGGTTGATGGGCATTTGTGCTTCTTCCACGACTTAGCAATTATGAATTGGGCTGCAATAAACATTCTGGTGCAAATATCTTTATTATGATGTGATTTTTGATCTTCAGAATATATACCTAATAAAGGAATTATAGGATCGAATGGCAGATCTATTTTTAGATCTCTAAGTATTCTCCAAATATCTTTCCAAAAAGAATGTATTAGTTTGCATTCCCACCAACAATGTAGAAGTGTTCCCTTTTCTCCACATCCACGCCAACATCTCTGGTTTTGGGATTTTGTTATGTGGGCTAAT
>CAUYON010105294.1:0-16004 GCA_963573935.1 Arctocebus calabarensis
CTTACCCTTTTGTTGCCAATACGCTTAAGTTCTCTGTGTATTTTTGTTATTAAACCTTTGTCTGAGGCATAACCTGCAAATATTTTCTCCCATTCTGAGGGCTGTCTGCCTGCTACACTTACAGTGTTCTTAGCAGTGCAGAGTTCAGGATTGTTTTTGAGGGTTTAAGTGTTTTTCAACTATTTTTATCTCCTGGTACACTTGAACCTACAGTTAAACTTCAGTGCACACTTAAATTATGTTAATCAAGAAAAAGAATTTAAAAAAGAATATACTTGCTATGCTTTGACCTTCTTTTGATAATAATTATTTTTTGAGACAGAGTCTCACCTTGTCACCCTCAGTAGAGTGCTGTGGCATCACAGCTCACAGCAACCTCAAACTCTTGGGCTTAAGTGATTCTCTTGCTTCAGTCTTCCAAGTAGGAGGGACTACAAGTGCCCACCTGAAAATAATTTAATTAAGGATCTTTACAATTTTTCACAGCACACCAGTTCATACTCACTGGTATAAGGGAAGAAGCCTGTGGCCTAGGAGACAGCAGAAATACCATGGAGTAAAGACATAATTGGAGAAATGAGGGCCCAATAGAGGAAGGGAAGAAAGTGGTCCAGAGCACAGATGTACTTTACTTTGAAACAGCAATATCCATCATTCAACAGACATTTGTGGGGTACTATGCTGGGCATGAGACATATAGAAGAGGAAAAAACAACCAGCCAAGCAAACATCAAAAAAATTAGAATTCCTATCCCCATGACATTTTATATGTTAGTGGGAAAGATTGTTAAACAAATAACCAGGAAAATAAAAATAAAATTTCAAATTGCGATCAGTTTCACAAAGGCATTAATTAAGTAGTAGTATGAAACAGATTCATGGGAGGAAGCTGCAAAGGGAAAGAACAGAGAGTCACACTAAGACCTGAAGGAAAAGAGAGAGCCAGTTCTGCAAAGACATGAGGTCTAGGGAACAAAACTTTTCTGACAAGGAGGGCAAATAGAAAGGCTGCTCTAAGGTAAAAAAAAAAAAAAAAAAAAAATTAAGAAAGAATTTGGTACATTCCAGAAGCCAGAGAATGCCAAATACATGGCAATGATAACTCAGTGAGTTTCCTGGCCTTCCTAAGGAAAAAAAAAAGTGCTCAGGCCCAGTGCCATTTTCTTTCTGAGATCAGCCAGAGAAAGGGGGAACCCCTGAGCAGAGGCTACTCCTAGGAGGAGAAACTCAGCAGGAACCAGGGAAAAGTAGCCAGGCAGGCAGACTGGGGTGCACCTGGGCCAGCTGAGAAGCAGGTGGCTGCAGGAGCAGCTGCAAGGGCTGATCCAGAGGCATGTTTCTGACTTATCCGCAAGCCTTAGACAAAACTACTAAGTAAGGGTCACAGAACAAGAAACTCTGTGCTGCCTGACTGATTGATGGATTTACAAATGGATTGATTGTTTTTTTCTTTTTTTTTTTTTAAGGCAAGCAACTAAAAATCACCTTTTGTTATCACTTGCAGCAAATAAGGTCAATCAATGATGAAGTTAGGCAACAGCATTAACAATAATAAATATTGAGGCATTTTATATACTTAATGTTTATATGCATATATATAGCATACAGTTTGATCAGTTTTGAAAGTTACATATCTCCTTATCATCGCCACCCCACTTATGATACAGGACAATGTTCATCACTCCAGAAAGTTCTCTCATGCTCCTTCACAGTAAAAAATGTCCTTCTGCAAAGTCAAACGTTGTTCTGATTTCTCTCACCACAGAATAGTTTTGCCTTTTTTTAAGGGCCATATAAATAGAATGATATGGTTTGTGCTTTAAATTTCAAACTATTATGGGGTAAAAATGTTTTTCATTACAAATATCAATTTTGTCATGTTTGAATCAGGGTTATAAGTGTGCTCATGACCCAGATAATGTTAATTGAACTTGTTCGATAGATTTCAGTCTATCCCCTCATCCCTGCTCCCTGCTGCTTGATTTCCACTGAGTTTTACTTCCTTCTATCCACATGTGTGCTCATTGGTCAGTTCTAATTTAATAGTGAGTACATGTGGTGTTTGTTTCTCCATTCTTTGCATAGGACATTTAGGAGAATAATCTCCACTTCCACCCAAATTATTACAAAAATTGCAATTGAGCCCTTCACCCAGGAGATGTGCCATGTACCTAACAAACACACAATGTAACCTAATTGTATGTACCCTTACATTAAAACTGGAAATTTTTTAAAAAGACAAATTGTTACAAAAGACCTTACATCATCCTTCTTCATAGTGGAGTAGTATTCCATGGGCTATATATACAACTACATTTTGTTAATTCACTCATGAATTGATGTATGTGGTTTACTTCATCCATTATAATGTTTTTGAGGTTTATCCATTAAATTGCACATATTAGTAGTTCATTTTTTATTACCCTCTAGTATTACACTGTATAAATATAACATGATTTGTTTATCTCTTTTACTGTTGATGGGCATTTACATTGTGTTTAGTATCAAATATATACTATAAAAATTAATTCATATATAAGACTTTTTTGGGCATATGTGTGCTCATTTGTCTTTTGTTTCTCTTGGGTAGATGTCTAGGAATATAATATCTGAGTTATAAGAATGGTATATGTTTAACTTTGTAAGAAAATGCCCATCAATTTTCCAAAATGGTTGCTAACAGTCTGGCTTTCCCATCAGCAAAAAGTGAGAGTTCCAGTCCCTCCATGTTTTCTTCAGCATTTGGTATTGTCAGTCTTTTTCATTTTAGTCTTTTCTGGTGGGTATAAAGCATTATCTCATTGTGATTTAATTTGCATTTCCTTCATGGCTAACAATGTTGAACAGTTTTTCATGTGTTTATATCTTACATTCTTAAGTCTTCTTTTGTAAATTGTCTAAGTCTTTTGCCATTTGGAGGGTGGTGTTACACTGTTTATCAGTGATTTTAAGGAGTTCTTTGTATATCCTGGTTACAAGTCTTTTGGCATATATATATATATATATGTACATATTATTATAGTACATTTAATTATCTTATTTGAAAATATTGAAAATATCAAATATTTTCTCCCCGTCTGTATTTTGCCTATTCATTGTCTTAGCTATGTCTTTTAATAAGTAGACATTTTTAATTTGATGTAGTCTACTTCATCAAATTTGTTGTTGTTAATAATTTTTTTTTTTTGAGACAGTCTCAAGCTGTTGTCCTGGGTAGAGTGCTGTGGCATCATAGTTCACGACAACATCAAACTCTTGGGCTCAAGCCATTCATTTGCCTCAGATTTTCTATTTTTGATAGAAATGGGGGTCTCACTTTTGCTCAGGCTGGTCTCGAACTTGTGAGCTCAAGCAATCCACCCGCCTTGGTCTCCCAGAGTGCTAGAATTACAGACAGGTGTGAGCCACTGCACTTGGCCTATCATTAATAATTTTTGTGCCCTCTCTAATAAATTTTGACTACCCCAAGGTAAGAAAGATATCACTAAGGTTCTTCTACAAGTTTTATGGTGTTAGTTTCTAAATTTAAGTCTTTAATCAATTTCAAACAAATTTTTGTGTGGTGAGAGTTGGGGATTCAGGTGCACTTTTCCAAATAGATACCATTTTTTCCCACCATGATTTGTTGAAATCATATAGTGCGAATCTTTCAAATTCTTTCTTCCAGTTTGTTATAGCTGTTCCAAAATTTATATAGCAATGTAAACACTGTTCTTTTTTTCAAATCCTTTGAATTTCTACATATATTTTTAAATCAGCTTGTCTACAACTTACAAATCCTGCTGTGATTTTCAGTGGAATAGTGTTGGATTCATAGATCAATTTGAGGAAAACCAGTATCTTAACAATATTAGGTTTTCCAATTTATAAACATGAAATATTTCTTTCAATTTATTTAAGTCTTCTTAAATTTCTATCAGTAATGTTTTATAGTTTTCACTGCAGTAGTCTTACACATTCTTTGTTAAATTTATTTCTACATATTTTATATTTTTGATGCTAATGTGCCTGACATTTTTAAAATTTCATTTTTAATTGGTTTTTGTTAGTATATAGAAATACAATTGATTTTTTTCAATTGGTATTGCATGGTGTATTAATCCTTAAGATGGTCCCCAACATCACCACTTCTTGGTATTTGTTACCTTGTGTGACTCCCCTTCCCTGAAATATGAGTGTGATCTGTGATTTGCTGATACTCAGTAGAATGTGGCAAAGGTGATAAGTGCACATGATTACATGATTACAATGCATACAATTGTAGCATCCACCTGGCTGTAGTCTCTTTTTCAACCTTACTCCTATAAGAAGCCAAGCAGCCATGCTGGGGAGTCCCATGTGGCAAGGAACTGTGGGTAGCCTCTGGGAGGCTGGGTGGTCAACAGCCAGGAAAAACAAAACAAAACAAAACAAAAACTGAAGCTCTCGTTCCTTTGGCTCAAGGTTACTAAAAGCTACCAATAATCATGATTACAGGGAAGCAGGTCCTTGCTCAGTTAAGACCCCTGGAGGGGAACCCAGCCCTGGCCAATTTCTTGACTGCAGCCATGTAAGACCCTAAGCAAAAGACCGAGATATGCTGTGTCCAGATTTCCTCAGAAACTGTGAGGTAATAAATATGTGTTATATTTTAGCTACTAAGTTTGTGGCAATATTATTATGTGGTAATAGAAAACTAATAACAAATTGTATACAGTGCCCTTCCCAAATTCACTTATTAATGCTAATAGTTTTTTGTTTAATATTCTTTGGCTATCTTTTATACATAATATTTTCTAGTAATAAAGACTATTTCACTTCCTCCTTTCTAAATATTTGCTTTTGTTAATTTTCTATTTGTTTGCTTGCTATTTTATTAATGCCCACTCTTTTTTTTTTTTTTTTTTTTGTAGAGACATAGTCTCACTTTGTCGCCCTGGGTAGAGTGCCATGGCATCACACTGCTCACAGCAACCTCCAGCTCTTGGGCTTAAGCGATTCTCTTGCCTCAGCCTCCCTAGTAGCTGGGATTACAGGCGCCCGCCACAGCACCCGGCTAATAATGAAGAATTCAAAGCTATTCAAGGGAACCCACCATGCCATTGATGGCCTCTTGTACTTTCATGAGATATGCTCTACCTCTTTTTCCTTTACCTTTGTACTAACAGATACAAAGACTGAGAAAATTTTAAGCAGATAATGATGTTCAGTATATTGACTTGTAACTCCCTAGACTGCCACAGGGAACTTATCTTGTAATTAAAGAATTCTAAGGTTCTTTTTTCTCTTGAAAATTTTATATTTCACAAGGCCTCATTTCCTCTAAATAAAAAATGAAAACTATGTTAGTTACATATACATCTCACATATCTCATGTATCTCACTGTGGAGAAAATAACTAGAGGGGACCTGAAGGACAGGCTTTGGGGTCTGCATATCATGTTGACTAGCTACGTGACCTGGGACCAGTAACTTAATCCAGTAAATTTCCTGAACCAGCAATTTTTTTCTAAAATTATGGATCATGCCTTGACCTGCCACTTTTACCTCTGCCAAATAATAATTTTGAACAAAAACTTTACTATGAATTACCATTATTTTTATAAAGGAAAGAGCATTTTCATATGCAAACAGTATGAAGGACCCAATGAGAATATAGAATAGTTTCTATCAAGAAGGTAAATGACAAACTTATATAACATATAGCACAGAAGAGAAAAATATTAGAATGCAAAAATATTGGAGTATAAAATCTTATTGTATTCATTTCAATTTAGTAATGTTTTTATAAATACAAATTATTTTGTATATCCTCATTTTGAGGACTTACATTCAACAGTAAAAATCAGAAAAAAATTGTGATATGTACCTTTACTTTAAAAAACCCAATATATTACTGGCAAAAACAAATCCATTTTGACATTTAGGTGTGTCAACAAGAAAAGTAATAGCTCTTTCAATCAATTGGGGATATTGGATAGTCAAGGAGAAATACAAATACAATAGCAATTCTTTAGCTGCCTCAAATGCCATGAGAACTACATGGTCAGTTGATTTTAAACAAAGGTATCATGGTAATTCAATGGGCAAAAGATACATCCACTTGGAACACCTGAATATCTGTACATGGAAAAAAATGAATCTCACTCTAGACTCTCACTATACACAAAAAATAACCTGAATTAAATTAAATACCCAAACATAAGAACATCCAAAAACATTAAATTTCTAGAATAAAGCAGTGGATAAGGTTTAAGTGACACTGGGTTAAGTAAAGATTTCTTAAGTGAGATGTCAAATACATGAACCATAAAAGAAAAATATTGACAAATTAGACCTCGGCAACAAAGAAAACTCTGATTTTCAGAAAACACATTTAAGACCTGAAAAGGAAAGCCACAGACTGGGAGAAAATATATGCAGAGAATATATAGAGCAAAGTGCTTACTCCAGAACATGTAAAAACTTCATGAGGACAAGTCAATTTTAAATAGTGAAAATATTTGAGCAAACTCTATAATAGAAAATATGCAAGTGACTAACATGCATGAGAAATGATGTTCAGCATCACTAAATGTCAGGGAAATGAAAAGTTGAAACCACAATGAGATCTCATTACATATCCACCAGAATGGCTAAAATTAAAAAAAAAAACAAACCCTGACAATATTAAGTGTTGGTGAGACTACGGATCAACTGGACTCTCATACATTTTTGGTGGGAAAGGAAATGGTACAGTCACTTTGGGAAACATTTTGGCAATATCTCATGAAGTTAAATGTATATTTGCCATATGATCCAGGAATATCACTTTCATATATTTACCCAAGAAAAATGAAAACAAATTTCTACACAAATATTTGTCCAAGAGAGTTCATAGCAGCATTATACATAATAACCAAAACTAGAAACAAATGTCTATCAGCTCTGAATGGACAAATTGTGGTGTATCTATATAGTATGGAATACCATTCTACAGTGAAAAGGAACAAAATATAACACATGCAGAAAAATAGCTAAATCTCAAAGTGTTAAACAGAGTAAATTAGACACAAAAGATTCCATACAATGTGGTTCTGTTTATATGAAATTGTAGGAACCCCTATTTAGTAGAAACCAAATTAGTGTGTGTCTAGAGCCAGGGCATAGGGGAACAGATTCACTGTAAAATGGCTTGAGGAAACTTTGTGGGTGGATGAAGAGTGTTTTATAACTTGATTTTAGTGGTGTTTACATGACAGTAAACAATTACCAAAATTCAGCAATTACACTTAAAATTGGTGAATTTTCTTATATGTAAATTACATCTCAATAATGTTGGGTGTGGTAGGGAAAGCCACTGCCCTTGATAATTTCACCATTGTATTATTTTATTAAAAGCGTAAAGAAATATCTACAGATTCTAACTTAAAATCAGAAAACCATGAGGATCCTGGGAGAAATCTAGGAAGCAAGAATACACTCCTGAAAGAGTACCATGACTGAGGCTATTCCCTGAGAACTTAATGTCAAAGAGGCAGAAATTTATCTCAAAAGAAGTACTTCCTCTTTTTGAATGGATAAAACCTTACCCCTGTGATAAATCTTTTCCAAAGATAATTACCAACAATCCTCCCAATCTGTGTGCTTTTGACATTCCTTCCATCAAAGAAGTGGAGACTGGCACTGACTTTCCTTCACCAATGGAAATCATATGCCCAGGCCTTATGAGTCCTGGAAACGTCTGTTTTCACCTACTTGTAACTTTAAGACCACTATGCTGTGGAAAGACCATGAAGGAACTAAGATAGCCTGGCCACCAAACAGCTCTAGCCCAGCCATCAGCCAAATGTAGCCAAGAGTGATTCTAGACAAGGTTGAAAGAATTGCCCAGTCAACCTACCAAATTAACAGAAACAATGCATCGTGGCTGTTTTGAGTCATTAAGTACTGGTATGGTTTGTTATCCAATGACAAATTACTGACTTAAACTCTGTGAAGCAGTGAGTCGGGGGTCTTCAACATGCCCTCCACGTTTGGTGATTAACTAAAAGGACTCATTGGTCTCAACATACAGTAATACTCAAGGCTGAGACTTATTACAGCAATATTCTAGAGGATATTTTGGAGAAATCCATGTACAAGCTTCCCCCATGCACTCTCCATCTCATGAAAAAGTCACACAGTGCATTTTCCTGTTAGCAACAACAATGCAGAAATGTGTGTGTGTGATGATTTTGCCCAAGGAAACCCATTGAAGACTCAACATTCAAGGTTTTTATTGAGTGTTGATCATGTGAACACCCTCTGCCTACCAACTTCCAAAATTCCAGACTCCCCAAAGCAAAGCAGGTGTTCACCATTAATCACATTATTTGTACAAATAGCTTAGGCATAGTGAACAAGACTTATCACTTAGTAACAGAGGGACTATTTTAAGAGTCAATTTTCTATGCACCAGGCAGGGGTCAACCTTTAAAGCAGGTCCTTCTAAAGGAAGCAATTTCAGGCTTGCTATCTTAGCTCTTCACTAAACCTCCAGTATCTTTGAAGAACTATCTTATAGATATGCTCTGAGGATTAAAAGAGATGGTGATGGTGAAGCACTTTGCCTTGCCACCTGTAAAATGTATAGAATCCCCATGCTCTGAAATCACTACCACAATTACTGCATTTTGCAGAGTTCTTTAACGCAGTACTTCACAAGAATCAACACTTACGTGATGCCTTATCATTTGCAGGAAGGAGCCAGAGTGCAATGGTTAAATATATTCCCCAGGAAGTTAAATCCTAGTTCTACCACTTAGCCACTGTGTTGCCAAGTTATTTAAGCTCTCTTTGCCTACAATGACTCACCTCTAGTATGGAGATAATAATAGTATCTATACCATATGTAGTAATCATGAGGATTAAATGAGAGGCAATTCAACAAAGTGCTAGCACAGTGCCTGGCAGATAGTAATGCCTTGTACGATTTCTTAACTGAGCACTCCTCTCAGTGCTGAACATTTCTATTTTGGATGTTTTCCTTCATGGCCCAGTTGAGTGAGAGATGTGAAGACCAGTGCACCAACAATCATTATGAGAAGG
Source organism: Arctocebus calabarensis (assembly GCA_963573935.1). Classification (NCBI taxonomy): domain Eukaryota; kingdom Metazoa; phylum Chordata; class Mammalia; order Primates; family Lorisidae; genus Arctocebus; species Arctocebus calabarensis. The sequence goes on from CAUYON010105294.1 coordinate 9,049, forward strand.
TCAGTAGTCTAATGAAACTGGATCATTCTTCTCTGTTGTGTGCCAACTCTCTACTCTCTTTCCAGCTCCCCTGTAGACTCCTACCAGAAAATAAATGTTCTTCAGGATTGTGTCAGCATCTCCTATTGACTCAGGGAACAATCCAAACATGTTTGTTTTGTCAAAAACCAGCTGCCAAACCAACTAGGCGGTGATTGCAAACAGTGGAAGCGTTTACTGACAGTCTATAGGATTTAGACGGATTCTTCTCTGAGTGGCTGTGAGTTTTATTTCTGAAGCTCATAAAATTTAGTATGGTTCAAGGATTCTTTCAGTGAAGCCAAACTTCTGGAAAATTGCACAGGGAGTCAAAATCTAGCACCTGCAGAACTGACCTTAAAGGAATCTGCTCAATGACAATTTTTCATCCTTGCATATGGGGTGGAGATGATCAAATCCTTTTCATCTGAAAGACAATCTAAAAAGTAGGAAGCTTTGGTTCAAACTGCAAAGCATCAATAAAAACTGCTCTGGAGGTAGATGATATCTGGATTTGTTTATTACCTGTTGCAATGTTAAACCTGTTTGTAGAATGCAAATATTACATAAGAAAGCATCTGAAATTTAATAATCTCGTAACAAATTATTTCCATCTTCTATCTTTTTATTTTTCTCTGATAATTTTATGCATAAAGGGTAATTCTTATTTAAGATAAACTCTTTGGATTCAAAATTATCATGGAATCTGTGGTGATTCCTATCTGTGTTTTTTTTCCCTCTGAGAGAGAGGAAGTAAGAAGGAAAATTGGGGAGGGTGAGCCAGCAGCGCTATGCTGATAAACTGAATAAAAGGAAAACAACCTGATTTGTAGTGTCTTCTGGTTTCCACGGTGTAAATATTTCCACTATGGCCAATTTTGTGCTATTAGGAATTTATCGTTTTCTCCAGAGTGGTAGGAGTTGGCACCAGTACCACTAAATGAAGGTGGAAAGAGAAGGAAGAAAGGGAGAGAAGGGAGACACAGGAGGAGAGAAAAGCAAAAAGAAAGGAACAGGACAGAGGGAGAGAGAAAGGGAGGGAGGGAGGGAGAAAACTTGGGTATTCACACCGGCCAGTATTTTTTGAGCACTCTCTATGTGGTTGGCACTCACGATGATTATTTTAATTCATTCACCCTATAGCTCTATGATGTAGGTCTACTATTCTATTATCCTTATGTCCATTTGAAAATGAGGGAACCCAGGCACATGTAAGTTAACTAACATGCTTGAAGGCATATGACCAGTTTGTGGTAGAACAAAAAGGAGGCAGTTAGACTCTAGTCCTTACCTCCCAACCAAGACATTCACCCTCAGCACATCAAGATCAAATCTAGACACCTTGATGGAAGCTCACATTCCTCACCCATATAACGTGACTTGGCCCAATGATGTTCTAGGCCACTGCTCATTTTTCTTATATCCCTGTAATTGCAATTACTATGCACCTAGACACTCAGAAATTGCTCCTGTATTCCAAGAAGGAGCCATTAACAAACCTTATGTATGTATAAGAAGCCCGGGGCCCTTTGTGGAGTCTAGGAAATGATTTATTATAAACAGGCAGCACAGATGCAAATAGAATTAATGATGGGGACTTAACATACTGGGCAGTAGGACTCCATAATAAAGAGCCTCCCATCTTATGCTCCATGAAAGATCATCATTATTTTAAGTAAACTGTAACTATTTAATTGGTTCTGTAAAACATTATATTTCCAGTCCTAACTTTTTGCTAGAAGTACGAAATGAAGTTATTTCAGTTATGTATGGCAGAGATGGAAGGATACTAACCCTGACATTAGGAATGCGCCTAACTTGTCTGACTGACATTCTGCTAGCAGAAAAAGCTCAGGAATGGTGGGCAATTTGTTTTTAAATAATTTTTTTTATTTTGGAACAATTTTAGGTTGCAGAAAAGTTTCCAGGTTAGAACTAATACTTCCTATATACCCTTCACCCAGTTTCCCTCAGTACATTTGTCAAAACTGAACAATTACATTTGCTATATTACTAATAACTTATCATAACTCTGAACTTTATTCTAATTTTGCTAATGACCTTATAGTAACAATACAATAATGATATAATGTTAATTGTACAGAGTTTATAAACTGTTTTCACTCCATAAGCTTCTTTTTCAGGCTGTGAGACAGGTAGGTTAGTGATACCTCACTGAAAAGATGAGGAAGCTATAGCTTCTTGACGTTTAGTGTAATAGGTAGAACTACAAAAACATGACTTCCTAACTCTAAGTGCCATGCTTTATTTCACCCCACTGAACCTACTGTCTTTGAAAAGAAAAAGAGGTTTCCTATTATATTGGAGGAATTAGTTCAGAGTTAAGGAAAAGAATCTGAAGTGAAGCTCAACATCTAACTTATTCTTTTTGGGGGAACCCATCACTGATATGTCCAGAAAATTACTCCTCACGTGGGCTTGCGTCTCTCTTTTTATTATATACCTATATTGGTGGAATGTGTCCTGATCATTTTCCCTTGCAAAAAATGCCCGGTAGCAATTCTTTGATATTCAATATTCTCTGCAATCCAAGATCATGTGGTTATTTTTAATTGCATTGTGGAATTTTGCAGTATTATAGAGTTCTTCCAGAAATTGTCTTCTTAGAATTTATCATGCAGACATTGTCTAAATACTTTCTTTAGAAATATTTTATCTTCTCAAATCTCCAGGGTACCACTGGGATTCTGAAAAATCAAAAATCGTAGACCCATAATTGAAATTTTAGGGAAAAGAGAAGCCCATTGACTGATTTATGTTTGGAAGCAGAACTCATTTAGAATGTTAAGATTCACCAAGAAACTTAAGTATCTGAAGATCAACTTTTAGCTAAGCCAGTACTAATTATCTACACTTTGAGTAGTCTAAGAAGACATAACAAAGATTAGGATTTCTCTGCTTTTTGTTAACTTCCCTGGACAAGTAGCAAATTTGTTTACAAACCAATCGTTTTTGTGCCATATTTATTTCATATGCATTTATGAAGAACACATAGAAATAACAACTAAGCTTTCACAATAACACAGAGGAATACAATTTGAATAACAATCTATTGGGTTAGCATGTTCAATGTTAGCTTGAGGAGCTATGGAATATTAAAATAAAAGTCCAGGGGTCACTGTTATATAAACAAAATCATGATCCATGTTGATCATTAAAATGCTCATTTTATACCAGAAATCAAAATTCTGAATTTTCATATGCTCAACAATTCACGTTTTTTACTTTATTCTGGCATTTATCATGCTTAATCTGTGGTGGTATAAATAAATGAATGATAGGATACAGTGCTGAATGCTGCCTAATGGAAAACCCAAACTTTCTGTACTCTGCTCTATGCTCCTTGACATCAAAATCACCCAGAATTGATTCTGAATGGACAATACTTAAATAAGAGAACTCATCACTTCATTGTTACCTTTTTGTCTCCACCAATAAAATCAAGAAATACTTTCTCAGAATTACCAGAAAAGATTTTGCTGCTTATAACAAGACATCAAAATAGCCTTTTATTTTTCATTAACTACGTCACTAAATTATTCACTTCAAAAGTAAACAAATAAAAACAACAAATCCCAAACCAAACCAAACAACCTTGCCATGCCATTATTTTTTTTAATCTAACCGTTCCGCTATTAACATAGACCTCTTGTAGCTACTTTGCTTTAAAAATACATGTACTTTTTAAGAAGAAGAACATCTTACTGTTTGGACAGATGCCAAGGCCTAATTCTCTCCTTGGTTTGCTTCCTTTGTTCTACCCACCATAGTTTTGAAAAAACACAGGAGATAAACACCAGGCCTTAAAGAGGATAGAAAAACTCAAAATAACCACTGATGGTCTGTTTCTGTTACTACTTGCCTCTAAGTAACAAGGCAAAAAGGTGTGTTCTTTTGCTTTTGAATAATGAGAATCACGTTATATAATTACCCTTTTTGGACATTCTATTCTACCTTCTGTAGTCAAAATCAAAAGTAGAGATAATTACGTCCATGCTGAGCTAGAAGCCTGGCCTTGCCATTTGGAGCTCCAGGACAGCGGCCATCAAGCATTCATCATGTCTGACCAGACAGTCAGGACAACTTGTAAGGCAGTTTCGAGGTGGTAATTCACTGAACTACAGGAAGTCTGCACAGCAGTGCGTTTTTAGAAGTAGCAATTTTAGCCTCATCAGTGGTAATTTACAAGTGATTTAATGGTACTGAATCATGAACCTGCTTCAACATTTATGAGAGGACATAAAAAGTTATGACAATTTCACAGTACAAAATGAATATTAATACTAAAAACAGGCTTGCTTTTAACTGATATGCAATTTGTGAGATGTTCGATAATTTTTGTGGGAGGGCATACTCCTCCCTTAAAAGGTAGGCCTCGGGGGAGAGAGATGACACTGGCTGAGAGAGAACACAGACCCTGACGGCACAGATTACTGCCATGGTGGGAAAATGGCATTGGCCAGTTATCCCAGCTGTTTTCTGCTGATCATGAGAAAACTTCTAAATTACTTTTCCTTGCTTTCCTCATCTACTTTTCTTTAAAAAAAGATGCCAAGATAATACTCATAGCCATGAATATGTTACAGATATTAAATAATAATTATTTCATAAATTATAATGTAATGACAAAGTAGATACACAGAGTCTGGCAGAAGTAATGGCCTTTGTGCTTGAGTGCGATATTGTTATCTTACAGAACTGCATGCTTATAATTTTGTACTAAAAGATTGGCATTGATTATCAGCTCATAAAAAGGGGAGTTATCTGTGCTATAATTCTGTAACATCACAATATCACACTCAAGCACAAAAAGAGTGTTACTTCTGCAGAACCCTCCATGTCCAGCTCCATCTGTACATCACATTCTGATTATGAATTATAGAAAATTACTTGCAAAAAACTGTTAAAATTGCCACTAATTGAAAATGACAATTTAAATGGGAGATTTAAAGGGAAAAAAAAATCTGTGTGCATTTATTCCATAAAGACAAAAACCTTTCCTGGTTGGGTCATCCTCTCACATATGGCAGCCTTGCTGGTCTCAGTTTTGCAACTTAGGGCTAGTTGTAGTTGATATCATTAGCTCTGGGTAGACAGAGGCAAAAGGACACAGCAGAGTAGATAATATTCTACTGAAAGAAGAAGTCAGACAATTAAATTCTTAGAAAAAGTGTTCTATACCTCATTGCTGAAGAACACTATCATCACCTTCAAAGTATTCCCTCTGGCCCTCAGGTGACCATGAAAACTATGAAAACTTTAAAGACAAAGACAAATAAAGATATTACATGATTTAAGACCTTTTCTTTATTTTTGTCCTGTGGGCATATATTTTTACATACATCAGTCAAAATTGATGATATATATGCTGTCTTTATTCTTTTTTTTTTCTGAGACCATATCCTCTGAAAATTCCCCTCTACTTTTTACTCCTTTCTCAATTAAATAGGTAGAAAAAGTGTCTCATAGAAAATTAGAGAACTCATAAAAGACCAAAGGAGGTTCTTCAACCATTTTCCAAACATAACTGGATATTGTCTAAAACAGAGGAAAGTGTCATTATTTATCTGTTTACTATTTTGAAGGGGGTGAGGATTCTACAGTTCTAAATACTCTGAAGAAAATAGGGCAAAACTCCCAGTCTCTTTGAATCAGGTAGATGTCATTATAAATAGGGAATCTGAGCAAAGATTTGAAGGAAGAGGAGGAAAGAGCCATGCAAATACCATGGGAAGCAGTGGAACAGTCAGTGCACTGACCTACGGCACGTGCATGGCTAGTTGGCCTGAAATGCAATGAGCAGTAGGAAATGATTCCAGGGAGATAACAAGCCATATCCTGGAGGGCCTTGTTGACCATTCACTGTAAGGATTTTGGCTTTTTTTCCAAGTGAGATCTAGCTTGAGCTTTCTGTACCTTCCAGACTTTATAACTTCCATTTACTTGGATAAATTGCATAATGTTCAATCCAAAACAAAATAGATACTTTCATTGATTTATTGGTAATTATTCTGAGTAAAAAAGATATTCATCAAACATTTTATCACAATTGTGTAGATTATTACTTTTTTATTTTGGGGAAAATACAGCAGATTCTCTTAGCTGCTACCTAATAGTCATCTCTTCTTTAGTAAAATATTCCCTATTTTATTCAAAGTATCAGCATGTACAGTTAAAAGGCTACATTTCAGCACTGGAGCTCACCGAAGACAAGCGATTGAGTTCTGGCTAATGACAATGAAATGAAAGTGTTGAATGGGACATCTACAGAATTTGCTTAAAGTAGGGAAATCTGTTCTTTCTTATTCTGCTCTCTATCCTTCTTTTCCTACTCTTTGGAATACAGAGGTCATTGTTACAGATTCATAGGCTATCTTGGGACAATAAATTTAAGACTGAAAGCATTTCACTACAATGACAGAAAAGTCCATTGGTGACTACACAGTGTCCATCCAAGCTTTGTCTACCCGACTTCAGACTTCCTTTAAAGATGAGGTAAATGTTTACCTTTTACAAATATTTATTACTATTATTACTTATTTTCTATTGCATGTAATAGAATCTAATCCTAACAGAGTTAGGATGTTTTACTCTTATGTCTTTTCATCCTGTAGCTTTTCTTTATGTTTTTAAAAAATCACACCTATGTGTTTTACATAATACATCCCTCTCCCCTAATATCAGCACTACGAATTTTAAAAATCTCTTTATAGGTTAAAAAGAGTATGGTAAACTAGTTGAAAAGAATAGTATTGCCGGCTCGGCGCCTGTGGCTCAATGGGCTAAGGCACCAGTCACATACACCTGAGCAGGCGGGTTCGAATCCAGCCTGGGCCTGCCAAACAACAATGACGGCTGCAACCAGAAAATGGCCGGGCGTTGTGGTGGGCACCTGTAGTCCCAGCTACTTGGGAGGC
>CAUYON010105297.1:0-11009 GCA_963573935.1 Arctocebus calabarensis
CCTTAAAAAAAGTAGCAAAATCAGCAGTCTTGTTTGATGTAATCAAAATATTCTTAAATGTACAAAAAAGGATCATGTAGAAAGAATACTGTAAAAAGATACTGATCTTAAGAATAAAAGAATAAGAAAAGCTTCTATTACTGTATTTTCCATTTTATCAAGCTTTTCTGGGCTTCCTTCTAAGAGAGCTGATCTGATACAAGCTTTTCCATTAGAGCTACTGATTTTACTGTTTTAGGGTCAAATGTAACATTGTAAAAGTGGCTATTGATCTAGACATGCAGTAAATTTTTATTTTATTTCCTGCTTTAATTTTTCTTCCTGATGCTGGACACCTCGTACTTAAACCTGTATAGCTGAATTCTTACTACACAGCTTGGCTATTTCCAGCTCCTTCCCCAGAAAACCAGAACATATTCCTCAAGTTTCTTCCAAGGCCTTATTGTGAATTGACCTATAAGGAAAACATGGCCATTCCAAAGGAAATACTACCTGAACAATGAACAAATTACGACTTTGCTTGAAAGGTCTGAAGAGGTATTTATTTTGTTTCAAAAATCTGAACTAGTACTTCCTAACTCCTTTCTCAGACATTGCAAACTATCATTGCCCTGTCCATACCTCATAAAAATGAGTACGGTTCTCCATTCTCACTAGTCCTGAGAGTTCTCAAAGTGTGTGTTGTCTAAGTTTAACTCCTTTATAACCCATGCATAAATATGTACAACACCATTATTGACTTTTTCATTAAAAAGGGGTTTATTTCAATATAAAAATAAGTGTGCACCTTTTTGGAATGAGCGCCAGGAGATCTTTGCCACTTTTATGCTTTCTCTTGAGGCCACCACTTGTTTTGTGGTATAAAACAAGCTGCATGTACCTTGCTGTGTGATGGGGAACCACACGAGTTGAAGTAAGGTGTTTCAGCTGAGGTCTTCCTAGAAGTCCACACACAACCAAACCCCTTTGCGATTCACAGATGTGTGAGTGAGCTGGCTGGGTCCAGGGCTTTGCTCTTTTTGTCCAGTGCACACTCCTAACATGCAGGACAGTGAGCAAAGGAATGGTGGTTGTTCAAGGCAATTTTGAGGTGGTTTGTAACTTAGCAAAATCTGATATAGGGATTATAATATTTGACTTTTTTCCATAGAAATATTAAATTTAAATGATTTACTGAGTGAAAAGTATTCTATTTTCCCAGAAAATTATTTATAATATAATTAAAGCTTCATGTGATTTAACTGGAAAAAGAAAAAAAAAAACAACTAATGATCTAAGTCAATTATACAGCACATTATGGCTTTTGAAGATATCTTAAAACATTATTTATACCCACCACTATTTCCCAATATAATTGTTATTAAATAAATCAGTATGTTTTATTATTTAGTGCTTTAATAAAGACTTTTACTCAATGAAATTAATTTCTTTTAAAAAATATTTGTATTCTTTTCTGTTGAAGCGTTATTCTTCGAAGGGATTCTAAAACATCTGATTTACTTGGATGTATGAAATCTGGTAGGGCAATCATTTATTCATTCATCCAAAATTTAGTTAAATATTTCCATAGTATCAAGCACAAGGTTAGGTCTTTAGTAATGTTAAGCAAGGGATAATTCAAAGACCTCACGCCATTTAGTAATTATGCCTACAATCTGGAGGAAACTGATGCTTTTGAAATCTTTGATGTACACATTCCATACATATTTGGGACTCTAGGTGTTATGTAAAATTTAGAGACAAAAAACTGCAGCTTATTTGTTGGGGAGAAATTCAAAGTTAATATGAACAATTCTGGGATTTTAGTATGTACAACATGCAGTAAAAGTTTAAAGAAGAAGCATCTAACCCAGGAAGGTGGGAGAAACAGCTGCTGGAGGAAAGCATTTCTCAGATGGACCTTAATGGCCTAGAAAGGGTCTTATGTGAAGTTGATTGATAGAGTTGATTAAGTGGGTCCAGAAATAACTAAAAGGCTATTATAGAGTGTGCTAGCTACTTACCAAACAAATAAAACTGTTCATTCTTTTTTTCTGAGTCTTCATCTAGACTACATTTCCTGGCATTTTTTGCAGTTTAGATGGCCATGAACTTGGTTGGGTTCCAGTAGGTAGGAGAAACACAGAAGTAAACCTCACTACCTTCAGACATGGTTCAAAACCCCTCCTATGGGCAAGCTGATCAGATGGCTTATAAAATTAATAAAGTAATTATCACAATTAGTTCAATGATTCATAATTCTAATCAGTTTCTTGGAACTCACCTAACATGATTAGAATTAGTGAGGCAATCAATAAAATAGGAAATCTTAATAACTCTATAAACATGGATGATATCATTAAGCATTTCAAAGTAAGATGAGGGAAATCTTATGATTTTTTCATGAAATTACTCACTTATGACTCTTCTGATGTGAAAGAAGTATGAACAGAAAAGTAGGATTCATTCTTGGGTCACTCATGGGGAAACTTTAACATTTGATTTAACTCCTTGAATCTTAATTTTTTTATTCTATAAGAAGGAATAAAGATACTGAAATGTTGCTGCATTTTGAAGATCCATTGAAATATAGAGTCCATGTATTGTAGTACATGGGCCAGGAGGGAAACTAAATAAAGTAAGTTCCCTTAGCTAAATATATGGCTTTCTCATTTGGATGGTGTGAATTTTGTGTGGATTTTTCTGGTTGGTATAATTTAAACTGAATTATCCAAATTCACCTTGATATTCTATTTCTACAGGCAAACACTATTATAAATAACTATCTGAATTTAAGATTATAGTCTACAAAATAGAGTTTCCCTCACTGGGAAGAAAACAGGTTTTAGTTGCAATATGTTTTAATAAAGCACATTAAAATATTTTAACATGTAAGTATGGCTTTGCCCAGTATCTTAAGTGGAATTTTAAATGAAAAAATTTGATCAGGTTGAAGTAAATTACATTTCACATAGGATGCACTTAACACAGTGTGGACTTTTTCTTTTTTTTTCTTGAGACAGAGTAGACATTTTTTATTTTTCTGTAGCCCATGGGAGAGTGCTATGGCATCATAGCTCACAGCAACCTTAGACTCTTAGGCTCAAGAGATCCTTTTGCCTCAGCCTCTCCAGTAGTTGGGACTAAAGGCATTGGCCATAATGCCCAGCTATTTTTATTTATTTATTTATTAGAGACAGAGTCTCACTTTGTCGCCCCTCTTTATAGTGCCATGGTGTCACAGCTCATAGCAACCTCCAACTCCTGGGCTTACGGGATTCTTTTGCCTCAGCCTCCTGAGTAGCTGGGACTACAGGCACCAGCCACAATGCCTGGCTATTTTTTTGTTGCAGTTTGGCCAGGGCTAGGTTCAAACCCGCCACCCTTGGTATATGGGGCTGGCACCCTGCTCACCAAGCCATAGGCACTGCCCTGCCCAGCTATTTTTTAGAGATGAGGTCTTGCTCTTGTTCAGGCTGGTCTCCAACTTATGAGCTCAAGTAATCCACTGATCTTGGCCTCCCAGAGTGCTAGGATTACAGGTGTGAGCCACTGCGCTCTGCCACAGTGTGGATTTAAAAACCCTCTGGTAGAAGGTATAGCTCTTGTACTTTATCTAGTACTTTGTTGTCAATATTATCAAGTGATGAAAATAATGATTCAAAGGCATTTACTTTCAGAGATTCTTTTCCCCATTTTGCTGTTTTTAGATTGAATAAAATGTAAGTAAACCTACAACTTGGTGATTCTTTTCTATTATTGTAAGGATATTTCATGAATGAATAGGTTCAGCCTTTCAATTACTTTTTTAATGGTATAAATGTGAGCTGCATAAACTACAGAATTAAAACTAACATTATTTTCCAACATTTGAGGGAAATAAGAAATACAAGGCCCAACAAGTAAGTTTACAAACTCATTGCTGAATGAGTTTACCTTGTTGCTGAATATCACTACAGTCCCTTTCAAAGTACTCTCTTGGGAAGCTATGTACCACTCCAGTGCCTAGTCAACCCTTCAAAGCAATAGTGGAACTCTTTTTCTGGAACAGACATCAAAATTGGCATCATATTACCTGTTATACCTGAATGTCATCAAAAAGTCTTCTTTTCAATATTTCCTTTCTCTTTAGGTAAAAACAAACAAATAAACAAAAAACACTGGGGAGCCAGCTGAGTAGGAAGGGTGCTCCTACACAGTGATTTGTTTACTGGCTAACCCCTGCCTCACAGATAGTGCCATGTGAGCTGGTGCACTGCCATGATGCAAAAGCTTGTTTCTCTCTTGATGTTTTCTTTTCTGCTATGTTTCTCACAGTCAGCCAATGATTTTGATGAATAATTTGATAGCTCTTTGCAATGTTTTCATCTGTTCTGCTCCTTACTGGCCTTCCTGGGTACTGGCCACCTTGACCTCTTCTCATTAGTGATACTTTCTCTTCCCTCAGAAAAATGTTTAATCCACTTATACACTGCAGTTTTCTTTATGGCATTATCCTCCAAAACTTGAACTAATATGTCCCTAATTTCATTTGCACTCTTCCCCAGATTAACAAGAAATTTATGAATGTTTGCTGCTCTAACTTATAGTCTGATATTCTTACAATGGCACACAAAAGCACAGGATGAGTGCCACTCAGCAAGACACTGCCACACATTGACATGAACACAAATGTGAAACAGCAATATATCAAGGTTTGGATACATTAGAATAGTTTGTACAGTGCTGCCAACATGCTGCCTATGTAAGCACATGGTGGTAAGTTCATGAACTTAAATGTCAGACCTCATATTTCATGTAACAACTTAATCTTTGCTACATCTTTTTTTGAATTTCAGATTAATATGAGTGTACAAATGATTAGGTTACATTGTTTGGGTTTGTTAGGTAAAGTCCAAGCTGTAGTTGAACTCTTCACTCAGGTGGTGGGCCATGTACCCTTACATTGTGCCCGTTAGGTGAGAGCACACTAATTCCCTTCTTACCTCTCCCACATCTCCTCTCCTTCTTCCCACTTGAATTTAATTTGTTTTTCTCTTAGGTGGGTATGTAGTTTTCATCTATTGGTTTCATATTAGTATTAAAGACATTGGATATTTGCTTTTCCATTCTTGTGATACTTTATTTATTTAAATAAAGTATTCATTCATTTATTTTTTGAGACAGAATCTCACTTGGTTACCCTTGGTAGAGTGCCATGGCATCTGAGCTCACAGCACCTTACTCTTGGGTTTAAGTGATTCTCTCACTTTGGCTCCCAAGTAGCTGGACTACAGGCACCTGCCACAACGCCTGGCTATTTTTATTTATTTATTTATTTGCAGTTTTTGGCTGGGGCTGGGTTTGAACCTGCCACCTCTGGCATATGGGGCCAGCACCCTACTCCTTTGAACCACAGGCACTGCCCATTTATTTATTTATTTTTGCAGTTTTTGGCCGGGCCGGGTTTGAACCTGCCACCTCTAGCATACAGGGCCAGCACCCTACTCCTTTGAGCCACAGGTGCTGCCCCATTTATTTAACTTTTTTTTTTTTTTTTTTAGAGACAGAACCTTAAGTTGTTGCCCTGGGTACAGTGCCATGGTGTCACAAACTCACAGCAACCTCAAACTCTTGGGCTGAAGTGATTCTCTTGCCTGAACTTCCCAAGTGCCCACCACAATGCCCAGCTATTTTTTTGTTGATGTAGTTGTCATCATTGTTGATTTAGTTGGCCCAGGTGGAGTTCAAACCCACCAGCCTCGGTGTACATGGCTAGTGCCCTACCCACTGAGCTACTGTAGGCACTCAGGCTATGAGTGCCACTGCCTCGCTGTTTTTAGACATGGGGCTCTCGCTCTGGCTCAGGCTGGTCTCAAACCTGTGAGCTCAGGCAATCCACCTGCCTTGGCCTCCCAAGTGCTGGGATTACTCTTGTGATACTTTATTAAGGAGACAGAATACTATTCAACCTTAAAAAAGAGGAGAGAAGTCCTCTTTTGTTAATACATCTTTTGTATTAACCTGGATGGAGTTGAGGAACATTCTCCTTAGTGAAGTGCCTCATCTTGTATACTAAAGCTCCCTCTAATTTCTAACCAGGCGTCTTTCTACGAATGAACATCGACCTCCAATATCACAATGTCCTCTAAATGTAATCTCCTTTTATTCATCCATTCAGTACAAATATGTTACAGTTTTGTGAAAAACTTTGGTAATCTCTGTTTTCAATCAGGACAACATTTTGAATTGGCTTTATGCGCTACAACAAATTACTTCTTACTGTGTGAAATTGATGTTTTATGTTCTGTATACCCTTCTCTCAAGTTTTTGGTTATGAACTGTAGGATTTTATTATCCTACCGCCAAATCTCTGGTCCCTGACGTTACTTCCATGGTTATTTCTGTACATGAAAAAAAGGTCTTGCATATGTGGTTAAAATTACTGCTCAACTCACTTTGAATATGTAGGTAAAATTACTGATAAAATTACTTTGGATTCTAGGGAGAGTCATCTGTATTATCTGGATAAGCTCATTGTAATCACATCCAGTCCATCAAGGGCAGAAGGGGAAGTCAGAGAGGATCAAAGGGCAAGAAAGACACAGCAGGACCTTTCTCACGTGAAGATGAAGAGAGGTAGTGAATAGCACAAGAACTAGTCATGCCAACTAGCAGTGAGCTTTCAAACTCCAGGCCTCAGAGGGGAAATGCAGACCATTACATTTCTTTCAGAAACCCTGAGCAGAGCATCTAGCCACTCTTTCTCAGACCTTTGACCTATAAAATTATGGGATAAAAAATAGGTGCCATTTTAAGTTGCTAAGTTTTAGGTAATAGAAATAGAAAACTAACACATTTGTGTTGTGTGAGATGGGGGACATGTCTGGGCCCTCTGGTCATGGTAGTGCAGTCTTTAAATACATACAGTCTGTATCTTCCAGGCTTGCTAAAAGGTCCTATGATGCCTGGGAGCGCCTCACATGACCCTCTTTGGATTTGACTCAGGGGAATTTTGACCCTAATCTGATTATTTAGAATTGCATCACTAATTTCTACCTTCACTCTGAGAGCTACCTTTCCCCATGACATCACACTGGACCAAGTGCTGGTTGTATAGGAAACAACCTATATAATAGACAGCACCAGTCTTATAAAGGTAACACTGGTACCTTAAGAGAACTTTTATAAGGGATAAAAGAACAACATTAGGCTCGGCGCCTGTGGCTCAACGGACTGAGGCGCCAGCCACGTACACCTGAGCTGGCGGGTTCGAATCCAGCCCCAGGGCTCGCCAAATGACAATGATGGCTGCAACCAGAAACTGGCCGGGCGTTGTGGCGGGCGCCTGTAGTCCCAGCTACTTGGGAGGCAGAGGCAAGAGACTTGCTTGAGCCCAGGAATTCGAGGTTGCTGTGAGCTGTGATGCCACAGCACTCTACCCAGGGTGACAGCTTGAGGCTCTGTCTCAAAAAAAAAAAAAAAAAGAACAACATTATGGCACATAAATCTACTGAGAATGTGGTTTATATTTGACATCATTAATCTCCTAGACATGGCAAATCTTGGTAGGTAAAGGGAATAAATTCCCTATAATGCACTTCAAAAGTAATGAATAATACTCCCTGTGAACTACTTTAATGACTAGATTTGTCAGATTTAAGATTTTATTACTAACATTAGAAAATGAAAGCCCCAAATATATATAGCTGCAAATCAATTTCCTTGTTCCTTCATAATGAGTCCCTAATTAACCTCAATTTCTTATATAGTTACATATTTCCTTCCATACTTAAATTTTAATGACATGTACAAGAAAATTTAGTAACTGGGCATAAAAGAATTAATTTCACTATTTTTATGCAGTTTAGTAGATAAAATATAAATCACTACCACATTAATATAATGATAGAAGATGTATTTATGTCTCTTTATAGGTAAGAGGGTGATTATTAAACTAGTGTTTCATTTATCTCATTAAAAATATATGATAAGATTAACCTCAAATGCCAGTCTTCATTATGGAAGGACCCATGATATACAATTTACATTCATTTATTTTTAATGGCTAATAAAGTCATGTTGCTGCTTTTTTCTTAAATGCACTAATCACTTATTAAATAATAAGTGTTGAAAAAGTGTTAATTACAAATCTAGTTGACTCTTCAAGTGGCAAGTGGCAAGGACCCTGATCTAACATACAAAAAAGAAAGCACTTTTACCCCAAAGGATTACCATGTTGGGATATGTGTGCTTACATTTAAAATCTTTAATTGCATTACAATATTCTGACAATATTGAAAACTGAGTATTTTCAGAACAAAAAAGTCTCACACACAAGTTTGAGAATGTATCTGTTTTTACTCTTTCTAAAGCAAATCTAATTTGCTCTAATTAGTTAATGCTATGTTTTTAAAATTACGCTGTATTTGTGAGATAACAGCATCCCAGCACCCTTTTTTTGTTTTTTCTTCCTCTCTCTAGCATGATTTGGTGGTAATAGGACAGCTAGTGCTATCAGGCAAATCTCCATTTTGTTACAGGCTCTAAAACTTGCTAGCTATCAAACTTGAAAAAGTTACTTCAATATCCTGTTTTCAACAGAAAATAATCTAAACTCTGAAAATAATTTCAAGAGGTATATTCTGATCCATATACACGCCACCATGGCCTGGAGAGCTAAGCCATACCCAATAAGCATTGAGCAAGTTGTCTCACCTTGGTTAGCTTACAGTTTGGTCTTATACATTTCATGGAGACAAAATTTCATGTATAGTCATAAAGTAAAGCATGGAAGGCACACATGGATTTGGCCTAAAAAGGCAGGGCATCTTGAAGCAGGGGATCACAGGTTATGGGTGGGTTTAAAGATTCCTTGGTTTGTGATTGGTTAAGGAAATGAATCTTTGTCTAAAGGTTTGGCATATTTTAAGTCAATCAGAGACAAACCACTAGACATGGTTTATGATGCTCCCGGATATCATAGGACTTTTTCACAAGCCTGGAAAATACAGACTGTATGTATTTAAAGACTGTACTACCATGACCAGAGGGCCCAGACATGTTCCCCATCTCACCAGACTCACATTATCTGTTAAGTAAATTGGTCATATGCAGATGATGTGTAAGCTTTGCCTTGGATAGCTGTGGGCCTGTTAATGAGTCACAAAGGACGTCTCCAACAAGGGAGGGAGGCATGAGGGCATACATCTGATTTCCCTTCTCATGACCTTAACTAGTTTTAGGGTATTTCTGGGGCCTCCTGTGTCAAGAAGAAGTCCATTCAATCAGCTGGGAAGCTTAAGATTTTATTATAGTTCACGTTATGAATGTTTCCTTATCTAAAAATAATTAAGCATTCTCACTTTGAAGAACTGTGACAATAATTTGAAGTGATAATGAAGATGATGATGACAATTATGATGATGATTATGATAACTACATCAAGAAATTTTCTTTGCTTTAATCCCCCAGCCTCTTTTATTTTTCATTTGTTCATTACACATTTCTTCAGCACTGACTGCGTGCTAGATATTGCTGTAAGTGTCAGGTATATAAAGTCTAATAATATACCACCTTTCCTAGGAAGAAATATACCACCTTTCCACAAACTATATTATCAGATTTATATAAAAACTATAATAATATTTTAAGCCCTGTATCATATTTTACAGCATATTATAATCACTGAAAGTGATGTTTGTATCTGTCACTGAAATATCAACTCTTAATGACAAGTTGGATTCCTTTCACATACTAGTGCACTTAGAAATCCTTCACAAACAATGGTGGCCAGATAAACTCCAATGACTCAAAAGGTAATTAGATTGATGTAATCAATAAATGATGAAAGATGTATGAAAGGCAATGTTGTATTCCTTACCTTCTTTTCTCTATAAAATGCCAAGCTTTAGGAAGAATGAGCCAATTAGTATTTTCAGGATTTTCTCTTTTACAACTTAGGATAAACATGTGCTAATTTCTATGCATTAGTGATCTCTTTGTTAGTCACATTTTTCTTTTTTTGACACTCTCAACCTCCTTCCTTCTCAGCATTGCCTTCTACTTCGACTGTACCATCAGACCATCTTTTTCATTTTGTGAATACTTATTACCCCCTCTATGCCAAGTACTGTCAAAGGATGGCTGGCTATGGTAGTTGTGCACCAGATAGATATCCTGCCTGTGCTGAGACACTGAGAGAAAGTCTGAAGAGTTGTTAGGCAGATAGTTACACAAAAATTTAAAGAAATAATGGACATTTCTTATTTGTTAAAGGTAATACTCAATATGATGAGATTTCAATTATTAATATTTATGCACTCAACCAGAATGCACCTCAATTTATAAGAAAAACTCTAATAAACATGAGTAACTTGATTTCTTCCAACTCCATAGTAGTTGGAGATTTTAACACTCTTTTAGCAGTGTTGGATAGATCCTCCAATAAGAAGCTAAGTAAAGAAATTTCAGATTTAAACTTAACCATTAAACATCTGGATTTAACAGACATCTACAGAATGTTTCATCCTAATAAAATTGAATACACATTCTTCTCATCAGCCCATGGAACATACTCCAAAACTGATCACATCTTAGGTCACAAATCTAACCTCAGCAAATTTAAAAGAATAGAAATTATTCCTTGCATCTTCTCGGACCATCATGGAGTAAAAATTGTGCTTAACAATAACAGGAATTTGCATACTCAACAAAAACCTGGAAGCTAAATAACCTTATGCTGAAAGACAGATGGGTCATTGATGAGATTAAGAAGGAAATCACTAAATTGTTGGAACAAAATGACAATGAAGACACAAATTATCAAAACCTCTGGGATACTGCAAAGGCAGTCCTAAGAGGGAAATTTATAGCACTGCAAGCCTTCCTCAAGAGAACAGAAAGAGAGGAATTTAACAACTTAATGGAACATCTCAAACAACTGGAAAACAAAGAACATTCTAACCCCAAACCCAGCAGGAGAAAAGAAATAACCAAAATCAGGGCAGAATTAAATGAAATTGAAAACAAAAGAATTATACAACAGATCA
>CAUYON010105298.1:0-10734 GCA_963573935.1 Arctocebus calabarensis
GGACTACAGGCGCCCATCATAATGCTGAGCTATTTTTTGGTTGCAGCCATCATTGTCATATAGCGGGCCCAGGCTGGATTCGAACCCACCAGCTCAGGTGTATGTGGCTGGCGCCTTAGCCACTTGAGCCACAGGCGCCGAGCCGTCAAACACTCTCATCTTATGCCTTGCTTGAATGATCTCGGCGGTTCTTCACTCTTCTGTCTTTATACTTTAAATCAGTGGTTCTCAACCTTCCTAATGCCACAGCCCTTTAACACAGTTCCTTTGGGTTGTGACCCACAGGTTGAGAACCGCTGCTTTAAATATTCAGAGTTGGATTTTGTCTTAATTACATTTTTGCCACTTAATCTTTATCTGATATCATAAAATACAATTCAGTTGGATTTGTTTCTTTCACTTATGAAACTGCTGACAAGTTTAGAATGTATTCTTTCTATTAAAGGTTTATGCAGGGGGTGGGCGCAGTGGCTCATGCCTGTAATCCCAGCACTGTGAGAGACTGAGGCCAGCAGATTACTTGAGCTCACAAGTTCGAGACCACCTGAGCTAGAGCTGTTTTAGTTTCTAAAACAGCGAAGTGTCATGGCAGGCACCTGTAGTCCCTACTACTTGGGAGGCTGAGGCAAAAGAATTGCTTGAGCCTAAGAGTTTGAGGTTGCTGTGAGCTATGACACCACAGCATTCTACTGAGGACAACAAAATAAAACTTCTTCTCAAAATAAACAAATAACAGTGTTATGTATACTAAAAGAAGATATTTTCATCTGTAGTGGTCACAGAAGTGTCCCTATAATTGATTTTTAAATTGTGCTCTTTAATTTTTATAAAATTATACAGTTAACAGTTAAAATTATAACAGTTTGTTATAGGAGGCTTAGAAAGAAATGTACTAATTTTATTTTTGTTATGTACACTTTAGGTTTAACAATGATCCATCCATAGATGTTCTTTTACTGACAACTCACGTTGGTGGCCTGGGGCTTAACTTGACAGGCGCTGACACGGTGGTATTTGTGGAGCACGACTGGAATCCCATGCGAGATCTCCAAGCCATGGACCGGGCCCATCGCATTGGGCAGGTAAAAGTCACCACCTGTAGGTGTTGACCTGTGACCTGCAGAAAATACTCCCCCCAAAGATAGGAAGCTTTGGCTCAGTGTGGTGGCTTTAGACAGATCACTTAACCCTTTTGTAGTACCACTTCCTCCAGTGAGGTGCTTGGGCTAAGAAAACCTGGGTCACTGCCCATCTCTGATATTCCATGATTTCTGCAAACATTTTGGTTCATAGGGCCAGACAAAATAAAAATCTAATCCTAACTAGGTAGGAGAAAGTACTGACTACAAGTATACAAGCCCCCTGACTTGGTGAACCTCAAAGCTATCAATTTGTGCTATATTCCTTAACTCTTTTTCTCATTCAGAAACGTGTAGTTAATGTGTACCGACTGATAACCAGAGGAACATTGGAAGAGAAAATAATGGGTTTGCAGAAATTCAAAATGAACATAGCGAATACCGTTATTAGCCAAGAGAATTCTAGTTTGCAGAGTATGGGGACTGATCAACTGCTTGATCTGTTTACTCTTGATAAGGTAAAGTATTAAAGGAACAGTAAAAAGCATTCACTTTTACCTTTGGAGGGAATTCTTAGTGCCCATATATATATAAAACTCTTCAGTATACTAGGGAATGTGTGAAGCTTTGTGTTTTTTTGTGTGTGTGTGTTTTTTTTTAATTGATGTCTGCAGTGTCTTGCTTCAAGGTTTCTTTTCTTAGAGCTTTCCTCCTAAAGGACAGTTTATCACTAAAGTTAGTGAAACTCATAGGGGTCCTGGTGACTTAAGGCTAATTAACTTCTCTGAGCTTCTACATCTATTTTATTACATTGTTGTGAGGACAAAATGATATATGCAAGCACTTAGAAAGGATACCTAGTGTAGATTCTCAAATAGTAGTCAGTGTAGACGATAAACTAAGGTCAGTTAATAATCAGTAGGTCTAAATAACATAAAACTAATAGGATTGGACTAAAGTTCAGAAAATCAATTATACCTCAGTATAAATTATGGTGAGAAATAGCCTTATATAATAAAAATAAAACTAGCCATAGAGGGCCAGGTGTGGTGACTTACACCTGTGATCCCAGCACTTTGGGAAGCCAAGGCGCAGGATTGCTTGAGCCCCTGAATTTGATACCAGCCTGGGCAACATAAAGAAACCCTATCAGTTTCTATTTTTTTTTTTTTTGTAATTAGCCAGATGTGGGGGTACATGCCTGTAGTCCCAGCTACTTAGGAGGATGAGGTGAGAGGATTATTTGAGCCTAGGACCTGGAGACTGCAGTGAGTTCCTGACACACCACTATAATCCAGTCTGGGTGACAGAGTGACACACTCTCCACTAACAATCCAATAACAAGAACTAGCCATAGTAACAGAATTGTAACATCCAAGCCTGAGATTATTATGTATAATTCTAGGTGTTAACATTGTAAACAGTAACAAATAAATTGGTCCCTAATGGCCAGAATTGAGGATGGTTGTTTAATAATATTCTCCATGACAATTAAAAAGATGTTTACTATAGAAAAAAGGCTCAAAGAAATGTGCATAAGAATAACAGCTTATCTTCTAAAAGCTGTTACTCTGTTTAAAAACAATATTCTTGGCCAGGCCTAGTGGCTCACACCTTATAATCCTAGCACTCTTGGAGGCCAAGACAAGTGGCTTGCTTGAGCTCAGGAGTTAGAGACCAGCCTGGGCAAGAAAGAGACTCCATCTCCCTACTAAAACTAGAAGAACTAGCCAGGCATCACATGAGTGCCTGTAGTCCCAGCTACTTGGGAGGCTAAGGCACAAGGATTGCTTGAGCCCAGGAGTTTGAGGTTGCTGTGAGCTATGACACCATGGTACTCTACCCAGGATGATTGAGTGAGACTCTGTCTCAAAAACAAAACAAAAAAAAGGCCAATATTCTTAATAGGTGACTTTCAGTGAACAGAACTGGATTCAGGGTAATGTTCCAGGGAAACAGGAGCGTGTTAGGACACTGACAGAATTTGAAAATGGACTAATGAACATTTTAATATATCATTGTTAGATTTCCTTAATCTTATCTTTGTGTGATTACATAATATCTTTGTTCTTATGAATATATGTTGGGCCTTCTCTAGAGACATGTCTACTTCCTCTCAGATGGTTAAAAGAAAAATTTCTGACTAATACATCCATATATACACACACATAGATAAAGCAAATGAGTTCTTTGTAATGTTATAATTTTTCTGTGTAATTTTGTTCTTCCCAAATAAATAGAGCTGTGGGAAAACAGAATGGGCCATTTTTTAGATCATAACTTCCCCATCATATATGAATTATTCAGCTATCTGGAATAATAGTGTTAGAAACAAGTATGATATTTTAAAAGAAAATAAAAGACATTTTATCTTTTTGCTAATTTTTCTGAAGGATGGCAAAGCAGAAAAAGCTGAAACCTCTACTTCTGGAAAAGCAAGTATGAAGTCAATTCTTGAAAACCTGAGTGATCTTTGGGATCAAGAGCAATACGATTCAGAATACAGCCTGGAAAATTTTATGCATTCTCTCAAGTAACCATCGGATGTTGCAAATGCAGTTGCTGCTAGTTTAGTTATGTTTCTGCTGATATTCAGCAAATTTTTTAGTTTAATTCAATGTGTAAATAGATCTGAAGAATATTCAGCATAACGATGGCTCTTGTTTCACTGGGGGGAACAAGTTATTCTCAAATATTTGCACTGTATTAAATTTAAATGTTAATGTGAAATAGTTTATAAATTTTACATGCTGAAAAGCTGCAGAGCAGAGGAACCAAACCAGGTTTACGTGTGCTACCAGGAGGTATTCTTACTGGGAACAAGCCTCCTATCTTTACATAGTCACTTTGTACAGGATGATATCCATGAGTACTTTAGTGTTCATGTACATTTTTTCTTTCGAATAGAACTTTTTATAATTGATTACAATAGGGCTTTTGGTATAAAAGCCTTAATGAGCCATAATTTTAAGAATATAAGAATAATGACTATGATATTGGTTGGTCTTGGAACATGCAGATGTTAGACAATGAATTTAACCGGGCCCTTGGTAAATTAAACCTTTATATATTTAATGTAGCTGCATAGTGTTTTTCAAATCTTTAACATCATTTTTTTCAACTTTTAAAATATAGTATCAACTATTCTAAATGCAGGTAATGGTATATTTAAGGCTACCATAACATCCTATTAAAAGGGTGGTGTTTTTTAATTTATCTAACGGCTAGGATGTAGCCAGATTCAGAGAACATATGTACTCAATATGTTTCAATCATATATATAATATATTTTTTGTAACTATGAACATATACAGTTTTCCAGAAGTAGATTTTACACTGTTTAGAATTCCAAAACCTATGGTGAAAAGACTGTTTATTGTAGTAATGCATGATTGAAGCATAAAAGGGAAAAGAATTCCTTTTTATACACAAGACATACACAAATACACATATCTATATGCACAAATGTACCTAGCCTGCACCCAAAAATGTGCCTGGTATTGGCACTAAAATCATGTAGTTATACTGGGCAGCAATAATAATTGGGCAGGAAAATGATTTGTTTTAGAAGAGTGAGCTCAAGGGTGAGGGTGGGTGTATGTAAGTAGATATGCAAGTATGTGTATGTATATATAATTTTATAAATTTCACACAAATACATGCCTGTGTGCATACCTATGTGTGGATATATTTGTATGTGTATATATATGTGTATATATATATATATGTACAGGTAATAAACATCCCCAAGGTTTGTGACTGGCCATACACATAGGCATCAGTTTAAAAACCATCAGACCTCAGCTGTACAATAACAAGTGTTGTTTTGTTCAAAATAATTAAAATTACACTGTTCTGCAGCATTTAGACATGGACATTTGTCACATTTCAGCTTTGACAACCATACTGTAACATTAAACCTAGCATTCCACAGAGAATAAATAAGATTAAAACTGCAAAATATATGCAACTGTGTGTTATTTGTAGGAAATGATCACTAAAGAGAGCAAAAGATTATTAGTTCATATATACACATTTTTAGAAAGATGAACATTTTCCTTCATTATTTAAGATCTATATTCAGATTATAAATCAAAAGGAAAATATCCAGTGTTCTTGAGCTGAACTTTTTAAATTATTTACAATGTCCATAAACCAGCTCTTTGATATCTTAGAAAATACCATTAAAGAGATAGGAGGGGTCAGGTCACCTATAGAAAGGAGAACAAGTCTTTTCAGTTGGTGACCTAGTCACAGTAGTACATATTAAGAATGATGGAGATGGGGGAAACTGAACAGTCATGAATGCCATTGAATAACTGCTGTCAACTTCGTGGTTGTCAGGGTTTAGTAATGTTTTTTGAAGTGTGTGGGTATGGGGAATAAAAATGGCAGAACATTCATAACAATTTTAAGCTGGGTAATGGGTTCCCAGATATCCATTGTACTGTTTCCCTATTTTTTTGTGTTTATAATAGGGAATTTCAAACAGTTAAAGATTCTCATCACTATCATATCTTAAAATGAGGGTGTCTGGGTATATTTCTTTCTTACATATGATCACACATATGCTTATTTAATCCACAAACATTTCTCCAAAAAGTATTCTAGTCTTTGACCAAGATTTTATCATAATGGTAAACAAGGGTGAATGTCTTTATAATGTTGGGACTGATTGAACTGGTATAACCTTATTCCTTCTGGGTGGTTATTCAATAGTGAAGTCACTTTGTACAGGTAGATATCCATGAGTAATAATTAAATTACTAGTTTGGTGAATCTATTTTAGAGGAACTACAAGAACATAATAGAAATCATAGAAAAATAGTGAACATTCCATCACATAAGTGTTCTAAATATTTAATCCCAATACAGCTTCCTGCAGACCAGTTTCTCAGAATACATGTTGGCATCAGTGGAATCCAAAATGAAACTGATTGCAGGAAGATATGTTATCAAATGCCAGAGAACTCAATGTGAACCAATAAAACAAAAACTTGAGTTATATTTGTTAATAGAAAATGTTTGCCATTGATAAGCAGCACTGTCACCCATGTGTAAGAAGACAGAAACTTCCTCCTGCATCAAAAAAAGATTCTTGTGAGTCTCTGGTAAATTCACTCAAATCAGTAAAGTTCTGTTTATGTTAAGTGTTAAATACTGTAGGAATTGCAAGTCAAGAAATGACTTCTGGCACCCAGCAAAAGCAAATACAAAACTGCTCTTGTAAGGAAAGTTTTAGGTCGGGTCTTGTACGATTACCATAAAGGGAGAGATTCTCAAGGAAAGAGTAAGTTTACACACCACAAGTTATCTACAATGATGAGGAAGGAGAGAGAAACAGAATTAGTTCTTTAAGAGTTGCAAATACCGGCTTGGTGCCTATGGCTGAAATGGCTAAGGTGCCAGCCACATACACCTGAGCTGGCGGGTGCCTGTAGTCCCAGCTACTCGGGAGGCTGAGGCAAGAGAATCACTTGAGCTCAAGAGTTTGAGGTTGCTGTGAGCTGTGATGCTGCAGCACTCTACCATGGGCAAAAAAGTGAGACTCTGTTTCAAAAAAAGAAAAATTGAAAATCTGAAATGCCATAAAATAATATTAAGATGAATCAAAATAAATATGAAAGATTGTACAAATCTGAAAACCAATAAATAGTTATCAATACAGATTAGACACATTAAAAATTTGTGAGCTGGAATGTTAATCTTACAAAATCACCTATAACGGGATACAGAGAGATGGATTACTAGAAGAAGGCAAAAACCAAGGAAGATACATATTTATTAAGAGGTACAGAAAGAAAAGGAGGTCATGGGGAAAATAGACAAGAAAGTCACCCTTGACTGAGGTTTTTTTTCTGTGCAGCCAATCCATCAACAAGTTCTAACATCTCCAGCTACAAAATATACTCCAAATTATTCATGCCTGTCCATTTCCACTGCCGTTTTACCTCTCCTAGATTGCTGTCTTCTACCTGGTTTTCTTTCCAAATCTTCCAGGATATATATATTTATAAGATAACATTTTAAGATATTCTGAGAACTGGGATTTTTATTTATACAGTGGAATACCATAGAGCAGTGAAAAAAAATCAATAACTAATGGGTAATCAATAACACGGATCTTAAAAACAGCAGTGAGTGGGGGGATTTGAGTCTGTTTAGGTAAAGATCAAAAACAAAACACTGTGGATATACCAAAACAAATTATTACAGTTATTTCATGTTTAAAGAATAGAAAATTTAAGTGACAGTCATGCTTGTTTACCAGTCATTTCCTACTGTGTATCAGACACTTTGGGAGAAACTCAAAAGACCAGCAAGGAAGATACCAAAGCAAACAGTTGGCATGGTTAAGTTAATTTCAGGAAAAAACAGCCTTTGGCAAAAAGTATTCCTTGCAATAAGGAGGGGCATCTCCTAATGATAAAAAGGATTGGGTTAAGCAGGAGGAAACAGTAATTATAAAGTGGTACAGACATCAAAGATCATAACACAAACATGGACAAAACTAAAAAAGGCAATGGACAAGCGAGGACTGAACACACCTCTCTCCACAGAACCGCAGACCAGAAAAAAATTGCAATAGAACATGGACAATTTTAATAATGCAACTAAACAAATGTGACTTGACTTATAAACAAACACAACTCCAGAAATCTGGAAGCCTATTTTGGAGAATTTCCCAAAACTACCATATGCAATAATGCAAATCTGGCAAATTTTAAGAAGCTGAAATCATACATTGAGTCCACTTTCCCACTCCTGTTAACATGTTAGAGTTCCGAGCCAGTACAACACCACAAAACAAAATAAAATAAAAACCACAAAATAAAAAAACCCAGACATTACAGATCAGGAAAAATAAACCTTTTCATTCACAAAATAGCTTCTAGAACTAAGTGATTTAGCAAAATTGTGGGATATAAAGTCAATACATTAAAGAATCAATTGTATTTCTATGTACTAGCAGTAAGAAATTGGTGATTGAGGCTAAGTGCCTGTGGCTCAAAGGGCTAAGGCGCCAGTCACATACACCTGAGCTGGCAGGTTCGAATCCAGCCTGGGCCCGCCAAACAACAATGACGGCTGCAACCAAAAAATGGCCAGGCGTTGTGGCGGGTGCCTGTAGTCCCAGCTACTTGGAAGGCGGTGGCAAGAGACTCGCTTGAGCCCAGGAATTGGAGGTTGCTGTGAGCTGTGATGCAACAGCACTCTATCCAGGGTGACAGCTTGAGGCGTTGTCTCAAAAAAAAAAAAAAAAGGGTGATTGAAATTTTGGGGTTTTTTTGTTCTAGAGATGGAGTCTTACTCTGTTTCACAAGCTAGAGTGCTGTGGCATCAGCCTAGCATAGAGCAACCTCAAACTCCTGTATTCAAGTGATCCTCCTGTCTTAGCCTCCCAAGTAGCTGGGACTATAGGCACCCACTACAATACCTGGCTAATTCTTCTATTTTTAGTAGAGACAGGGTATCTCTCTTGCTCAGGCTGGTCTGGAACTCCTGAGCTCAAGGGATCCTCCCGCCTCAGCTTCCCAGAGTGCTAGGATTTCACACCTGGCTGGCAAACTGAAATATTTTAACATATACTTGCACCAAAATCTATGAAGTAGTAAAATGAATAAACCTCTAACTAGGGTGATGGGGAAAACAGAGAGGGAGAGAAGATACTAATTAGAACAGAAAGAGCATTGAAAAGAAAGGAATAGTATTAATAACTATGCCCCCAAATTTGATAACTTAGATGAAACTTCAATTCTTTGAAAGGCACAATCTACTACAATTCACAAAAAGAGAAACAGGTAATCAGAATACGGAGATTGCATCAATAATTTTCTAAAACAGAAAGCTCCAGACCCAGATATTTTCACTGATGAATTCTACCAAACACCTAAAGAAAAAGGACACCCAATTCTCTATAGTTTCTTTCAGAATACAGAAGCAGGAGGAATATTTCCTCTACTTACTATATGAGGACAATAGTCCCCTTCCTCTGGACCCAAGCTTTTACTTTCTTCTGTTTCAGTTATCCACAGTCACCTTTGGTCTAAAAATATTAAATGGCAAATTCCATAAATTAATAATCATAAGCTTTAAATTGCAAGCCAACCTGAATAGCATGATGAGATCTCATGCCATCCCGCTCCATTCTGCCTAGGACATAATTCTTCCTTCTGTCCAGCGCATCCACACTATCTAAACTTTCTACCCACTAGTCAACGACATTGTCTGCTCCTGACATCCTCCCTTAGACAGCAAGGCTTGATGCTCTGGTATTATCTGAAGTAGATGGTCTTTCTGAGGCATCATCATAGTCTCAATGCCTACATCATTCGTCTTACTTCATCTTATCTCACATCTAAGAATGGTGAATACAGATATTTTGAGAGAGACCACATATAATTTTCATTACAGTATATTGTACAATTGTTCTATTGTGTTAGTTATTGTTAATCTCTTATTGTGCCAAATTGGTAAATTAAACTTTATCATAGATTTGTATGTATAGGAAAAACAGCATATATAGGGCTCAGTAGCATCCAAGGTTTCAGGCATCCAATGGGGGTCTTGGAACTATCCTCCACAGGTAAGGGGGACCACTGTATTCTAATATCAAGCTAAAGACATAACAAGCAAAATGCTACGGACCAGTATCTGTCATGAATATAAATACAAAAACCTTCAACTAAATAGCGAATTGAATCCACAAAATGTATACAAAGAATATACACACCATAACCAAGGGTGCTTTATGCCAGATATGCAAGGCTAGTTACAACATTCAAAAATCAACATAAAGAGCAAAGGCAATAAGAACTGGACATCCACACGCAAAAGAAAAAGAATCTACCTTACACCTTTCACAAAAACTAACTGAACAGGCTCAGCGCCTGTGGCTCAACGGGCTAAGGCACCAGCCACATACACCTGAGCTGGCAGGTTTGAATCCAGCCCGGGCCCACCAAACAACAATGACGGCTGCAACCAAAAAGTGGCTGGGCGTTGTGATGGGCGCCTTGGTCCCAGCTGCTTGGGAGGCGGAGGCAGAAGACTCGCTTGAGCCCAGGAATTGGAGGTGGCTGTGAGCTGTGATGCTACAGCATTCTATCCAGGGTGACAGCTTGAGGCTCTGTCTCAAAAAAAAACCCAACTAACTGAACAATGGACATAGACCTTAATGTAAAACATAAAACTACAAACTTCTAGAAGATAAAATACAGAGTTCTGATGATGTAGGGTTTTGTAATGACTTTTTAGATACAACATCAAAGACACCAACCATGAAAGAAAAATTTGGTTGAACTTCAAACATCTGTGAAAGATGCCATCAAAAGAATGAAGACATGCTACAAAGGGGTGGGGAAAATCTGCAAAATATACGAAGGATGGCTCGGCGCCTGTGGCTCAACGGGCTAAGGCACCAGCCACGTACACCTGAGCTGACGGGTTCGAATCCACCTGGGCCTGCCAAATAACAATGACGGCTGCAACCAAAAAATCGCCGGGTGTTGTGGCGGGCGCCTGTAGTCCCAGCTACTTGGGAGGTGGAGGCAGGAGACTCGCTTGAGCCCAGGAATTGGAGGTTTCTGTGAGCTGTGATGCCACAGCACTCTATCCAGGGTGACAGCTTGAGGCTCTGTCTCAAAAAAAAAAA
>CAUYON010105300.1:0-61229 GCA_963573935.1 Arctocebus calabarensis
TTTTTTTTTTGAGACAGAGCCTCAAGCTGTCACCCTGGATAGAGTGCCATGGCATCACAGCTCAT
The DNA here is from genome assembly GCA_963573935.1 of Arctocebus calabarensis. Lineage (NCBI taxonomy): Eukaryota > Metazoa > Chordata > Mammalia > Primates > Lorisidae > Arctocebus > Arctocebus calabarensis. Next base: position 66 of record CAUYON010105300.1, read on the forward strand.
AGCAACCTCCAATTCCTGGGCTCAAGCGAGTCTCTTGCCTCTGCCTCCCAAGTATCTGGGACTACAGGCGCCCGCCACAACACCCGGCCATTTTTTGGTTGCAGCCGTCATTGTTGTTTGGCGGGTCCTGGGGCTGGATTCAAACCCGCCAGCTCAGGTGTACGTGGCTGGCGCCTTAGCCCGTTGAGCCACAGGCGCCAAGCCAGAAAAATACATATTTTTAAAAGACCTAAATCAAACTTTCAAGGATGAAAATACAATGTGTCAGTTGTAAATAGTCTGGATGAGACCAACAGCAATTTAGACATCACAGAAGAAAAAAACATAATAATGGACTTGAATAAATAGCAATAGAAGTCTCCAAAATGAAACAAAGATTTTAAAAAGAGTATTTAAACAAGCAGAGCATATCCATGAGCTGTGGAATAACATCCTAATTAGGAGGGATAGGGGTGGCAGAAAAAAATATCTGGGAAAATTGCAAGAAATATTCTTAAAAATTTGATAGAAACTATTAACTCATAGATCTAAGAAGCTAAACAAACCAGAATCATGAGAAAATAAGGAAAACATGCCAGGTACATCTTATCAAACTGTTTAAAATTAGTGATAAAATATTAATTTAAAAAAAATTTAAAATCCAGACAGAAAAAAGTCATATGTTCAGATATTGACAAACATCCAAAAGTATCAAGAACATCTGGGAAAACATGACTTCTCCAAAATAATTAAACAAAATATCAGTGACCAATCCCAGAGTGATTCACCTTGTGACCTTTCAGACAAAGAGTTCAAAATAGCTGCCCTGAAGAAACTCAATGAACTTTGAGACCACACATAGAAGGAATTCAGAAACATATCAGAGAAATGTAACAATGGAAATCCAACAACAACAACAAAAAAAAAAATCAAGCAGAAATTCTGGAGCTGAAAAATTCATTGAAAACTAAGACGTGCATCAGAGTCTCTCAATAGTAGAACTGATAGAGCAGAAAAAAAAGAATTAGTGATCTTGAAGACATGCTATTGGAAAACACAATCAAAAGAGAAAAAGGAATAAGAGAGAATGAAGTGTACCTTGTAAGATCTAGAAAAATAGCCTCAAAAGGGCAAATCTAAGGGATATTTGCCTTAAAGAGAAGGTAGAGAGATTGGCACAGAGAGTTTATTCACAGAAACAATAACAGAGAACCTTCCAAACCTAGAGAAATATATTAATATTTAGGTACAACAAAGTCATAGAACACCAACAAGATTTAATGCAAACAAGGCATCTTATCATCAAGCTCTCAAAGGTCACAGATAAACAAAAGATCCTAAGGGAAACAACAATAAACAAAAAAGTAACATATAAAGGAGCTCAATATATCTGACTGCAGAATTCACAGCAGAAATCAATAGGCCAGGAAAGAGTGGCATGACATATTCAAAGTGCAAAAAAATCTTAACCCTCAAATATTATATTCTGCAAACACAGCCTTCAAACATGAAGGAGAAATAAAGAAACAAACAAAAGCTGAGGGATTTCATCAACACCAGACCTATTTTATAAGAAATACCAAAAGAGACGGACCAGGTGTGGTGGCTCAAGCAAGTAATCCAAGTACTCTAGCAGGCTAAGGTGGGTGGATTGCTTGAGCTCAGGAGTTCAAGACCAGCCTGAGCAAGACTGAGACCCCATTTCTACTAAAAATAAAAAAACTAACCAAGCATCATGGAAGGTACCAGTAGGCCCAGCTACTGGGGAGGCTAAGGCCAAAGGATCACCTGAGCCCATAGAAATTGAGGCTGTGAGTTATAATGATACCATGGAATTATAACTAGGGTGACAGAGTAAGAATCTGTCTCAAAAAAATAAATAAAAAAATAAAGAAAGAAAGCAGAAAGAAATGCAAAAGGAGTTCTTCAATAGGAAAGAAAAGGACAATAGTGTATTGTACACTTTAAAATTTGCTAAGAAGATTATCTTACAGTAATTATTATCAAAAAATTAAATTAATAAACAGTAAATGAGTGCCTACTTTTGAAGGTGATGGATCTGTTCCAGTGTAGATTGCGGTGATGGTTTCATGGGGCTATACTTATCTCCAAACTCATCAAGTTGTATATACCAAATGTGCAAACTTTAGCATGTCAATCATACTCTGATAAAGTGGTTTTTAAAAAGAGTACTATATTAAATAGTAACAGTAATAATAACAACAACCACTTAGGTCTTATTCTTTTTCTCCTGCCTCAGCAAAGTATATTTATTCTTTTTTTAATTTAATTTGTATTAAATCATAGCTGTACACATTTATAGGGTACAATGTGATGATTTGATAAGTAATGTGGAATGCTTATGTCAAACTGATTAACATAACCATCACCTCACTGACTTATTTTTTGTGGTAAGATACTTATAATATACTCTTAATTGTTCTGAATGTACCCTTGCACTGTAAACATTAGGTAAAGAAAGGACAGAAATATATTTTCTCTTACCTTTTAAAAATAGACACTACGTGATGAAAAGATGATTTGACTGGACAAAAACACCCAGGTTGTAGACCCGGCTGTGTCAATACTTCTATTACCTAAGAAAATCCCTAAAATCATGCTTTATCTCTTTCCTGATCTACAAATTATGGGGTTGGATTAAAGGATCTCTTTGGTGCCTCTGGCTCTAAAATTCAAGTATTCTATGAAATACTATAAGCTAACCGCTGGCAGAAAAGGAAGCTAACATTTACTCATCAGCACTATGCTGCAAAAATGCATGCATTGCACACATACACACAAACACACACACCATGGGGATATATTTTCATTTCTCTTCTGAGTATCGCATATCAGGAGAAAAATAACCCCACATCCTAGCCCTGGGGACAAAGGGAAAAGTGTTGTCTGAGATGAAGACAATTGCTTCTGATATGGAATTTCAGCTCCTACACACCCTCTGAGTGCGTCCCCGTACCCACTGATGATAATAACTGGCGGGAAAGCAGTTATCCCCTCTGTGAGCTCCATCAATTCATCATCGATTGCTAGTACTAAAAGCATTCAGGTCACTAATGGAAGAGGGGAAGCTTCAGATCTCTGCACAAAGAATTTAAGCCAAGGCACACAAAGACACCCAAAGCAAGAATTGGATCCACATGGTCATCACAGAGAGAAGCTCCATCTCTGATTCCGTTTTCTGACCGTATGTAAATTGCTAGATGGTAAGATTGTGCAGCCATGAAAGAAATGAGCAGCTATGACATTCCATACAGATAGTCTGGCAGTGAGCACTCATGCACAGCTACCACTCACAGCCCCACTGCCCCCAAAAGTAACTTGGACAAGATACACAAAACCCTTAGGAAACAGGTAGCTGGCATTGTTACTTTTTCTTATATCAAACCCATGAAGAGGGAAGTAGATGCCTAAGTGGTAAAAAGAGGACAAATCCTGTCCTAGAACCTTAGTAGGTAGATAGGAAGAGCAACCTGGGCATGGATAGACCCAGGTGAGCACACAGGTGTCTGGCTCTAGATGCTGCAAATTCATTACAAACTGACCAGTGAGGCTCAGCTGTGGAGCAATCATAGAGAAGAAAATTACCGTAAGACACTTTAAATATTTTAATAACTAAATAAAATTGAACAGAATCCAACCAACTTCATCTTGAATCCGATTCTGTTTTATTGCTGTGTTCCACTGTGGCTCCAGTGTGGATTGATATAATGTCACCACTGAAAAATAAATAAAATTCAGAGAACAAATGATCTCCACTGTATCCTCAGTGTGATTACTAGTCTTCTCTAAGGGACATTTCATGCATAAAGATGCCAGCGTGTTAAAAAGATGCATGGATAATCTCTTCAGGCATATAGCCACTTAATGAATTTAGGATAAAAGGCCTGAGATCCTTCTGTCATGCCTCGTTACGGGAAGCCACAATGATGTGCATATTTTGTACAGTTTTCCTCCCAAATCTGTGTAGACAGGGCTTCTGGAATGCACACAAGGAAAAGCCACTGTGCTCTCCCTAATAGGCACAACACAAACAAACGTGGATAAAGCTTGCTGAGAAAGGACAGGATTCTAATAATCTCCCATTATTCAGAGATGCCTCGCTAGCTGGCAGGGCTAAACCCCAGCTCATTCTCAACCAGTTCTCATCTTTGGGACCCAGCCAGGTGAAAACAAAAGGATCAACCCGGATTTCAGATTCATTCAAATTTGCAGTTCACATTCAGTGTTCCCAAATCTGCCTTGGGCCTCCTTCACTCCATAGACCCAGAAACGGTGCCTGCAAATCTACAGGGAAACCGGAAAGAGGGGGCCAATGAACTTGTGCTGCCAGAATGAAAACACTCAAAATCAGAGCAGCAATGTCAGATGTAACCTACAAAAAATTCTATACACAGGAAAAGGTTTACGCAAAAGATATTTAAACGACAGTGAAATCTCAAAAAACTTGAAAACATTAATGCCCCCAAATTATGGTTAATCAACTATATAATATCTGCCCTATGGACTATTATGAGTTCTTTGAAATATTTAAGAGTTTATGATTATATAGAAATGCTAGAATTAAAAGGAAACATCAAATTGTGAATATACAACATATACCAAGTAAATTAAAAGAAAGTAAATGTATCAACTAGCTAAAAATAATCTGGAAAGAAAAAAATATATACACCAAAAAGTTAGAATTACCTGTCTTTTCCTTTGGTAGAAGAGTGCCTCTATTCCTTTACTTTATTTTTTATTTTCTGAATGTTTTATGAAGTATCTATTGTTTGGTAATGAAAAAGAAATAAAAAGCCTTTTAATGGAATGTTTAACAAAATTTTAAGCTAAATACAAATTAAACTCTACACTTGTATATACATGAGCTATATTTTGAGCTGGCATACAATATTCCCAAGGTGCCTAATCCTGGGTACAACTCCTAGGACCATAGCTTCTCTCTCAGCCACCCAAAACATTCTCTTCAAAAAATAAAAAAGAGGGGGCAGTTTACAAAGTTCAGGTTTCACTTCAAGGCACCAAAACAATATTGAATATTCAATTCAACCCTGCTGGTAAAGCCTTGGATTTTAAAGTTTGATCCTTTTGAAATAGCACTATTTGGTGAAGTGTGCTTTTTGATCAGAATGCTTTTAAAGAAAACCAGTCAATGTCTGAGTTATAAGCACTGAAAACCACAGCAGCATTGGAGGAAAAGATTAGTAAACTGTGGAAATCCAAATATACTTGCCTGCTGCTCATGGGACTGACTTAATGAGCCACTCAAAATCCAAATGACTGAACCCCTTGGTTGTTTTTAATTTTGCACTATTGTATTATATTGACATAGCCAATGTGCCTGCAACATAAACCAGGTCTAATCTGGTCATTAAGCCAGCTAATAAAGGGTCTGTGTTTGAATTTACTCAGTAACTCTATAGTTGAAAAAATCCTGCAGGACAAGAAAGAATAATCTAACCTAATTGTTCTCACTCTATTTAACTGGGAAAGCATTTGCCCAATGCTAGCATACAGGGTGTGAGTTGGTTTACTAGAGTTGCAAATAACAGAAACCATATTTAAGTAAAATAGATGAATTCATAATAAGGTCACAAGAATATCACATGGAAATGAGAAGCAGCCAGGCCTCAGGAACAAACCGGAAGCCAGGGGGAATCTAGGAGGTCTTCTTTCTCATTTAGCTCTGCAACTGTCTGTGCTTCTGCCCTTTTATTTTTTTTCTTTCTAATTTTCCTGTTTACTGACTAAAAACAAGACCATCAACAGCCTTATTTATAGTCTTTTCTCTCCCTCTCTCTCTCTCTCTCTTTCTACCTATCTCTATCTCTCTATCTATATCTCTATTTCTCCGCTTTCTTTACTTCTTTATTCTTGCCTCTCTCCCTCAGGTCTCCACAGATGAGACTCTGATAGCTGAACCTAGGACTGGGGCAACTGTGGCCATGTGGCCAAAGGATGTCCAGTCACTTTGCGGTAAGTAAAATCATAAATGAAAAAGAGACATCATAACTGATATAACAAAAATACAAAAACAAAAACCTATTCTGGAAATTATATACCAATAAATTACAAAACTTAGATGGAATGAACACATTTGTAGACATATACAACTTACCAAGATTGCCACATGAAGAAATAGAAAATCTGAAGAGAACAATAACAAATAAGAAGATTGAATTAGTCTACCATCCAAGTATTAACCAGGCCCCACCCTGCTTAGCTTCTGAGATCACGATTGAATTAGTAATAAAAATTCTCCCAACAAAGAAAAGCCCAGGACCTGATAGTTTCACTTCTAAATTGTATTAAACATTTAACAAACTAATACCAATCCTTCTAAAACTCTTCCAAAAACTTGAAAAGGTAGGAATAATTCTGAACTTATTTTATAAGATTAGCATTAACCTGATATCAAAGCCAGACAAGGAAATTATGACAAAAAGAAAACTATAAGCCCATATCCCTGATGTGTATAGATGTAAAAATTCCTCAAGAAAATACTAGCAAGTTGAATTCAACAGCACATTAGAAAGAGCATTCACTGTGATCAAAACAAGATTCACTACAGGGGTACATGGATGGCTCCATTTATGCAAATCAATAAATGTGATATACCATTTTAACAGAATGGCAGGGGAAAAAAATCCATGCAATAATTTAAATAGATGCAAAAAAATTGTCAAAATTCAGTGATTAAAAAAAACCCTCCCAGCAAATGAGGTATAGAAAGAATGTTCCTCAACACAATAAATGCTGTATATGAGAAATCCAGGTAGCATACTCAACAGGAAAAAATGGAAAGCTTTCTTCTAAGATTAAAGACAACACAACATTCCTATTCAGTAGAGTACGAAAAGTCCTAGCCAGAGAAATTGAGCAGGATCTAGAAATAAAAGGCATCTAAATTTGAAAAATGATGTTAATTTGTTTTTGCTTTCAAATGACATGATATTATATAGAAATCTCTAAAGACGCTATCAAAAAAAAGATTAGACCTAATCTATTAACTAAAGTTGCAGAATACAAAGTCAACATACAAAAATCAATAGTGTTTCTATATATTAACAGTAAACTATCTGGAAAAAAATAGAAAAAAAGCAATTCTATTTTCAATAGCTACAGCAAAAATAACATACTTAGGAATATATTTAACCAAGAAGGTAAAAAAAAAAATCTCTACATTAACTATTATTAATATAAAACACTAATGTAAGAAATTGAAGAAGACATAATTTTCTTTTATTTTTTTGAGACAGAGTCTCACTATGTCCCCTTGGTAGAGTGCTATGACATTATAGCTCACAGCAACTACCAAATCTTGGGCTTAAGTGATTCTCTTGCCCCCACCTCCCAAGTAGCTGGGACTACAGGCACCCACCACAACACTTGGCTATTTTTTGTTGCAGTTGTCATCATTGTTGTTTATCAGGCCCAGGCAGGGTTCAACCCTGCCTGCCTCAGTGTATATGGTGGGTACCCTAACTACTAATCTATGGGCACCAAGCCAACATAAATAAATGTTTAAAATCCTGTGTTTATGGATTTAAAAAAATTAATATTGTAAATGTCCATACTCCCTAAAGTGATCTATAGATTCAATACAATCTCTACCAAAATATTAATGATTATAAAATTTATTTAAAATCATAAAAGACCTTGATTAGGAAAAAAGTGGAATAAAAAGAACAAAGCCTGAATGACCACACTACCTGACTTCGTAACATACTACAAAGCTATGGTAACCAGAACAGTATGATACTGGTCTAAAAATAGATACATACACCAATGAAACAGAATAGAAAGCTCAAAAATAAATCCATGCATTTACAGCCAACTGATTTTCAACAAAGATGCCAAGAACACACAAAGAGAAAAGGACAGTCTTCTCAACAATAGATGCTGGGAAAATTGGGTATCCACATGCAAAAGAATAAATTAGACCCTTATCACATAAAAATTAACCCCAAATGGATTAAAGACTTAAATCTTGGATCCAGGGTGGTGCCTGTGGCTCAAAGGATTAGGGTGCTAGCCCCATATGCCAGAGGTGGTGGGTTCAAGCCTAGCCTCGGCCAAAAACTGCAAAAAATAAAATAAAAATAAAAATTAATAAATGTTAGATCCAAAACTGTAACACTGTAAAAAAAAATAGGAAAAAAGCTCTATGGCATTGCCCTATGCAAAGATGTTTTGGGATATACACAAAAGCAAAAATAAACAGATAGGACCACTTCAAGCTAACCCACTCCTTCCATGGAAACTCTCCCACTCTATGAGTATAGCTTTCTGGCTCAGGACATATCCTTTTCTTCTTGCCTTGCAGAAAGAGAAGCTCCAGTCAGTTCCTGACTTGAGATGTCTTCCAGCCAGAGACCACCCAGCACTAGTCACAAACCAAAGGAGACAATGTCAAATTCTTCCAGAAATTTACCACTTTCCCTTCTGTAGGGATTTCATGGCCCTTTCCATCTATCTTTTCTCTACCATGTGCCCCTATCCCAAACTGTCCATGTCAGCATGATATAGACCAAGCCAGTTCCAATGTATGAAATACTCTCTCATTACAGTTTCAGCAATATAGTAAACATCTGAGAATGTTTCTATGCCACAATCCACTTCTGGAAAACACTCTAAACTTTCCAAAGGGTTCTCTTGCTTCTTATCCACATGCAAAAGAATAAATTAGACCCTTATCGCATATCATGAGTGGTTCTCTCCCCTAAATTGATTCTATACACTGAGTGGTGGGTCAAAAACCACTCTAATCCTATGGAACTTCTCCAGAGAATTTCCTGCAAGTCTTCTCTTATGGTCCACATGACAGATGGGAGTAGAAAGTAGATTGTCCACTTCAGCTTGTATCTTTTAAAATCTTACAAGAAATTTTTATCTGAACTCTCATAAAATAAGATCATACTCATCACCTGACACTCTCAGCTTTGAGTTCTGATGCATTGCCAACAGAAAGATAAATCCCATTCCTCACTCTGTTACCTGCTTTATACCATCACCCATTGTATCATTTATGCCAGTGTTGCCTGATCCCCACTCACTATAAGCTGTTCCATGTCACAAAACAAGCTTTAGAATTCTTCTGCATCCCAACCCACTCTGCTAAACTACCAGTACAAATTACTTGATTAATGTATATATAATTACTTGTCATGTTATATTCATCGCTTGCAGGGCTCAAGATTAGTTGATTAATAAATTACTTGATTAAAAAATTTCTTGAGTAATAAATATGTAATTACTTGTCATATTACAGATTCATAACTCCAAGTTTGATGAAAGCTGACTGAATCCATTCCCAAGGTGTCCCGTCTACACTCCCAGACACTCATCCTTTCCCTGGTTTTAGAGGAGAACCAGAAACCTTCTTGTGTAACTCTGGACTCTTCTGGCATCTGAAGTCCTATTTGGCTTCCAGGGTACTTCTGTGAGATATCCTATGGAGTGGCTCTATTGACACCTTCATTAGGTCTCTGTGATCATCTTCTATATATTCTACAAATTCCACCTGCCACTAGAGTCAATTTCAATTAATAGATGTGTACTGAGCACTTAACTACATATGTGTCCCTGGAATCTAAACAAAGAAGTTCAAGTACTGCAAAATATAGATATGTAAGGAAATCAACGCTCTGTATCTTAGTGAGTACAGAAAATGTTGCACAGATGAAGACATAACCTGTTCTGGTGGGTAGATTATATGAGAGGCTTCTCAGGAGAAGCAACGTCCAAGTGAGCTTTGAATCCACCTAGAAGATAAAGCTCTTCCTTTCTTTATAAGAGAAAGGAATTTGCAAAACTAGGGAGGCAAGAATAACAACTTCTCTTCCAACATCCAACCTTATGGCCCCCAGCTTCTCCATAAAGAATTAAAAAGTTAAACTCAAAACTCCTAAGACAGAAGCCACATATGCACAAAGATGCCATGAAATCTGTTTTATGTTTGTATATATATACTTTGTCCTTGTGCCTGTTTTAATTAAATTGTTTTTCTTTGAAAATAACACCCAAATGTTAATAAGGAAGTGTATATTTAGGTTCTGACAAATTTAGCAAATTGGGGGGAAATAGCATACGGTTTATTTTCCAAGAATTATATATTCTAGAATTGAAAATTTGCCAAATTCTTTTAGTCACAGTAAATAAGGAAATCAAGATATTTACCAAAATAAATGCAAGGGATATTATGCAGTGTCTCTGAAAACATCTTAGTTTGCCTTTTTCAGAAGCAATCTGAGTTGACGGTGTTTCAGTTATTTAAAACAGCAAGATGCTGGGAACAATTTCTCAGTTAAAGTGCTAAGTTAAAACATGTCAAGATTTTTCCCAAATCTGGAAAATCACTTTAGGATTTGCGCAGACAAATCCATATAATCCTCTTGACTCTTAATCTACCATAATTGGTGGTAGAATAAGAAGCGCCTTTACTTTTTCATCTTTCAACAATAAAGTCTACTGACCAGTAATTCTTAACCATTGCCACCAGTGAACCCCAGGCAGCTGAAACTACAGAACCAGGCTTAAACTAAATTACCCAGGCTCCAGAAATAAAGTCTGAACACTCATCCCCACTCTTCTAAAGACAGCTTATTTCTTTGAAGCCTTTTCTTTATCTAGAAAATGCAAAAGGGTTTGGCTTATTCCATGCAAAAATATAAGAATGTAGGAAATATCAACAAAATGAACCCTTCTGGGAATTACCCTACATTTATCCTGTGACTCCTAGTATCCCCAAGCCACTTCCACCTAGTCCCATTTGGATCAGTTTGAAAAGCTGTGCTTTAGATTGTAAAAAGATTTCAAAGCCCTCAAGATTAATATGAACTAGTGCTCCCCACAGCCAAAGCATCGCTTCTTTTATTTCTCACAACTTCTCCTTGAGGAAGGTACTAACTCATTTATTATTTCAATACTTCCCTGTAACAGATAAAGAAACTGAGGCTCAAAATGTAAAATAACTTGCCCACTAGGGGTAAACTCAACAAGTCTTATTCCAAAGTCTATGGTCCTCACCATATTTTAATATCCTACTATCTTTCTCATACAACTCATAGTTTCAATTTAAAGTTTAAGTTTTAATTTTAAGACTATATTTTAGCCATCAATATGTACATAATATTTAATATTATGTGATGTTTGTGTGAATAAACATCTGTCATGAGTTTTATACCTTCCTTCAATAAATACACTAGTACTCATGAGTCACCATGGCAAATAAAATGGGCATGGTATTTCTTAGCTCAAATGCACAAGAGTGTTCAGATAAAAAGTGAGATAAAAGACATTGGTAACTAAATTTCATAAATAACAAAAGCAGGCTGAATGTAAGCAATTTTTCTAGAATCTTGCAACTAGTAGAAAGGGTGAATTTCTGCAAGAGACAGATGCTGCCACAAAGCAGTCTCCAAATAAGATTCCTCCTCCTACCACGCATTTTAGCTATAATCTCAGAGTATAAAACTATGGCCTTCTTCACCAGACACCCCCTTCATGATACGGTCTCATGTTTATTTCTCTCATATGTGGGTCTGCTCCAGCACCATCTATTTCAATAGGGTATTAACCCAGCCTGTCCCAGTACACAAAGTTTTATTACAGTGCAAAGCAATGTGAAGGAACATGCATCCCTTGATTTTTAACACCCTCTGTTTACTTGCAATGGTCTCAGAAAGTCAATACCATCATTGCTAAATGGATCATATTTTCTCACGGTAAAAAAAAATATCCTAATGAAAAGATATTCCCATAAATAATATCTATTACTAGCAATAGTATATAACTATACTACATAAGCCATGATTATAAATTTTTATTATTAAAGTACCAGTGTTATTCTTCAAGTTCTACTTAGAGATTATAAACTTCTGAAGCATTGATTACACAGGAAAGCCCAATGGATACCCATACAAAAAGGCTCCTCTGTGTCATATCTACCTTCTGCCATCCTAGTTCTCTTCTTCCCTCTGTAGCCACCTGTCTATAAAAATATTAACTCGAACTGAAACTGGACCCTCACCTTTCTTCACTCACTAAAATTGATTCAAGATGGTAAAAGACCTAAATGTAAGGCATGAAATGATAAAAATTCTCAAAGAAAGCATGGGGAAAACACTTAAAGATATTGGCCCAGGGAAAGACTTTATGGAGAAGACTTCCATGGCAATTGCAGCAACAATGAAAATTTAAAAATGGGAGTTAAACTGAAAAGCTTCTGTACAGCTAAGGAGACAACAACCAAAGCAAATAGACAACCTACACAATGGGAAGGTATGTTTGCATATTTTGAATCAGACAAAAGCTTGATAACTAGGATCTATAGAGAACTCAAATTAATCAACATTTAAAAAGCCAACACTTAGATCACTAGGCAAGGGAGATGAATAGAACCTTCTCTAAAGAAGACAGATGAATGGCTAGCAAACATATGAAAAAAATGCTCATTTTCCCTAATGCAAATCAAAACCACCCTGAGATACCATCTAACCCCAGCGAGAATGGCTCACATCACAAAATCTCAAAACTGCACATGCTGATTTGGATGTGGAGAGAAGGGAACACTTTTACACTGCTGGTGGGACTGCAAACTAATACAAATTTTTTTGGAAGGAAGTATGGAGAATCTGCAAAGAACTCAAACTAGACCTCCCATTTGATCCTGCAATCCCATTACTGGGCACCTGCCCAGAAGAAAAAATATCCTTTTACCATAAGGACACTTGGCACTAGACTGTTTACTGCTGCTTAATTTACATTCACCAAAAAGCGGAAATGGCCTAAATGCCCACCAACCCAGGAATGGATTAACATGCTGTGAGATAGATAGATAGATAGATAGATAGATAGATAGATAGATAGATAGATAGATAACCATGGAATACTATTCAGCCACTAAAAAAGATGGAGACTTTACATCTTTTGTATTAACCTAGAAGTGGAACACATTATTCTTAGTAAAGCATCACAAGAATGGAAAAGCAAGACTCCTATGCACTCAATTCTGATATGAGGACAATTAATGATCTAGTACACATTGGGGAGTCGGGGAACAGGGGAGCGGAGAGAGGGAAGGAGGGAGGGGTGAGGGGTCACGTGTGTGACACACCTTTTGGAGGGGGACATAATTATAAGAGGGACTTTACCTAAAAAATGCAATCATTGTAACCTGGTTCTTTGTACCCTCAAAAATCCTCAACCACTAAAAAAAAAAAAAAGGAAAAAAATGAACTTGCTGTTTCCCTTCTCTTTTTATTACTTTCTCCTCTCTTCCCAGTTCAGTCCTCTCTAAACAGTTACCTCATTAAAACTGGGATCAGTGACCTCCATATTACTAAAATCAATTACTGTTTCTATTGTTCATATTACCTGACCTCTTAGCAGCATTTGGCAATGTTAGGTATTACTTCCCTCTAGATATACTACCTTTTCTTGGCTTCCAAGAAAATCAGTGACCTGATGTTTTCTACTTGCCTCAAAGGTTTTCTCTGTAGATTCATCCTTCTCTTGCCCAATTAAAGGTTGATGTTCTTAAGACTTGCTCCTAGATACTCTTCTTGTGCTCTTCTAGGAAAGACCATTCACAACCAAATATCATGAGACCAACAAATTCACATCCCTAGAGTCAACCCCTTTGAGTTCCAGGCTTACATATGCAGCTGCCTCGTTGCTACACCACTTGATTACCATGTCAGCATGTCACGTCCAACATATTCATGATCAAACCCCACCCAACTCCATCTTTGACCAGTGGTTCCAACTTCCGTGAAAGGCTTTGTCACCCAGCAAGTTGTATAGGCTGGGATCCTAGAAGTTATCTTGATGCCACCTTCTCACTCACTCTGCCTAGATATAATCCATTACAAAATACTATCTATTTTACCTCTATAAAGCCCACAAATTTTCTCACTTCTATTTCCACTGACACTCCCATAGCCCAAACTTCTATCTCTCCTACCTGGACCATTCCAAGAGCTTCCTAATTATGCTTCCTGCATTCACCCTAGCCCCCCTGGATACAATGCATATAACAGATCCAGCGGTATTCTTACTAAAACCCAGATTGTACCTTAAATTCTTTTTTGTTTGTTTTTGAGACAGAGCCTCAAGCTGTCACCCTGGGTAGAATGCTGTGGCATCACAGCTCACAGCAACCTCCAACTCCTGGGTTCAAGCGACTCTCCTGCCTCCGCCTCCCAAGTAGCTGGGACCATAGGCACCCACCACAATGCCCGGCCATTTTCTGGTTGCAGCTGTCATTGTTTGGCGGGCCTGGGCTGGATTCGAACCCGCCAGCTCAGGTGTATGTGGCTGGCGCCTTAGCCCATTGAGCCACAGGCACCGAGCCAGTACCTTAAATTCTTTAAAGGACTTTTCTTGTTCTTAAGAAGAAAACAAATCCCTGTCCTGGTTTGGAATGTCCTACAGGTTCTGGCCTCTACCTCCACCTCCATCCTTACCTTGCATCAATCTTACTCCTTTTCTCGCTTCAGTCACCCAAATTTTCCACCAGTGTTTGTACTTTCTGTCAACAGACTCTTTAGTCATTGTGCTTCCTTTCAATGGAACAAAAAGGAATGAAATCCTGAATTTGAAACTACCTGGATAGAACTGTAGAACGTTAAGTTAAATAAGCCAAGCACAGAAAGACAAATCTCAAAGGTTCTCACTCATATGTGGGAGCTAAATATTAAAAACAATTGATCTCATGAAGACACAGAGTACAATGATGGTTATCAGAGATGTGAAGAGTAGTGAGGAGTGATGGCTAGAGTGGGGATCATTAATGGGTGCAAAAACATAGTTAAATAGATAAGCAGAGTAATATTTGATAGCAAAACAAAATGACTATAATCAATAAGTTAAGTAAGGTATCCTTTAAAAATACTGAAAGAATGGAATTGGAATATTCCCAATGCAACAAAATGATAAATATCTGAATAATTTTGATTGCAGTCTTAAAATTCAAAAAATTATTGTTATGGTTATATATCTTTATAGAAGATAACAACCATTATTGTTATCTAATGGTTATATATCTTTATAGAAGGCGTGTGATGTGTTAACCAGTTACCCTGATTTGATTAGTTCACATTGTATTCCTATATCAACACATCATACGCCTTCTATAAAGATGTATAACCATTAGATACCCATAATTTTTTGAATTTTAAGAATATAATCAAAATTATTTCATTGAGCTTAGAATTGAGTTTATAATATAAATAACATGCAATGATATGGAAGGTTTCTATCAAATTCACTCAGATTACTTCAAATTTCACACTTTTGCCTATCTGTGCCTCCTCTCCCTAAGGAAATCTTTTCTTACTTATCTCCTTTCCCAATTCAGTAGAGAACTATTAGAAAGCCTAAGAATTTCATTTATTGTATACCAGCTACACTTAGTAATGTAGCTAGATTCTAAATCATACAGCTAGATTAGGAGCTCTGAAGAAACTCCTAATCTAGGACAGTACCCTGCCATCATATTCCCAGTGCCAAATAACATGTTAAAAAAAAATACGTATTTAAAAAGAAAAAAAGAACTCAATAGAAAAAAAAGCAGAGGATAAAAATAAGCAATTTCAAGAAGACAAACTCCACAAAAATAGTCTCTACCTGTATTTCTCCTCCTGCTTGAAGATGACCTTGGCCTGCTCTCTCCCTACCATGCAATTCCAACCCTGTTCCCAGGAACTGACTGGCTTAGCTGCTCCTCTCCCCAGCTGCTTTCAATGCCCCAGCTAAGTTTGGTCTCTGTATCCTTTGTTAGTAAAGAAAACGTAGACGTTCCGGGTGTGAAATAAAGAGGCAATTCTTTTATCATTTGAGACAGGGTAGCTGGGATTACAGCCATGGGCCACCACACCCTGCCATGCTCAGCTGCTTTTTCTTGATACTGTACCTGGGGCATGTAAATCTAGTGCCAAGACAGAGACAGCTATAGTGAGGCTCAACACATAAAATTTGAAAAGGGAAGGGTATTTTTAACAACAACAACAACATTAAACTATCTTAATTTTGTAAGAATATACAATTATAGGAACAAATTTCTAGGGGCCCCTACTCCAGCTCCCATTCCACCCCAGAGCCCGGGAAGATGCTCTGAATCGGCTCCATTCAACTCCAAGTAAATTCTCCTCTGACCCAGATACCCTCACCTTAGTTAGTTCAGTGACCCCTTGTGACACCTCAGCCTGCTACATCCACCTCTTGGTATTTGTGCTTCTCTCTGCCCATTTTATGATGGCTTTCCTGGTGCTGCGTCCCACCTAGCTGGGATAGATAGACTCCAAGCTATCACGGCAGCCCCTGTAACTTTGCCCTTGAGTCCCTTCCCACCCTCCTGTGGTGCTTTTGTGGGAAAGGCTGCTTTTTCTTTTTGTAATCCACATTTAGTTGTAAAACTATTGAAAGGTCGAAATCATTCTTCATAACTCTGTGTTAAATATTTCCATTCCCTTTCAATTTTCCACACATGAACAATTCTCCTGGTATTATTCCTTGTGGATGTTTGCAGCTTCTCCACAGTATGCTTACTTTGCGAGACCTCAGTATAATATAGTATTTCTTCCTAGAAAGAATTACATACTAAAGGGACCATGGCAGTGCCCATAGCTCAGTGGGTAGGGCACGGGCCACATATACCGAGGCTGGCAGATTCAAGCCCAGTCTGCTAAACAACAAAGACAACTGCAACCAAAAATAGCCAGGCGTTGTGATGGGCACCTGTGGTCCCAACTACTTGGGAGGTTGAGGCAAGAGAATCACTTAAGCCCAAGAGTTTGAGGTTGCTGTGAGCTGTGATGCTACAGTACTCTACAGAGGGTGACATAGTGAGACTTTGTCTTAAAAAAAGAAAAAAGAAAAATAAACATGGAGCATGGATTTCCCTCCCTGTTCATTAAATATCAATAATAGTTGTATAATACCAGTACCCTATTACAACTTGTCGTCATGTCTGATCCACCCCTGAGCTCATCTCTTTCCTGTTTTCCTGGATCTTAGTTATACTTTGTTTTCTAACAACCCCAACACAGTACTCACCTAAATTTAATGCCTAAATTTAGTTCTTAGAATGTGACTTTGCTGCTGCCTACCTTTCCAGCTATACAACTTTATGTCATCATCCTGCCTTTCCAATGTTGACATACTTTGCATGGGAGAATGTTCTCCAAAGCCATCGAGGTAAATACGAAAGATTCAAAGTCTCCATTTTATATGCACCCTCATATTAACCTCCCCCCAAAAGAAATAATCATCCTGCCTTACAAAAGGACTAATGTTCTCAAATACAATGTTCTCCTTTGCATTATTAACTTACAGGTAGTAATGAAGTGAATTATAATTATAATTCATTTATTTTCCCATGAATGTAGAAATTTCCCAAAGGAAAGGAAATGTCTGCACATTCCCCAGAGCCAAAAACCTCATTTATTCTAGTGTTCAGCTGATCCAGGAATCAAAATGATCATTCTACGTGACAGGACATCTTTTCTCCTTATTGGTAAGTATCTGGACAAGGCACTCTGTATGTACAGCCCGCACATTTTCGCTTCTCAGTCACATGTCAAATCATTTCAATCTGACTTCCAGACCTACCAACCTCCTGAAAAGGCTTTCTTAAAGGTCAGCATTCACCACCTAATTGGATAAGTGGCCTTTCCTTTGGACTTTAGCTCATTCAACTCTGTCGCTTTGGGCACTACTGATAGGTCTTCTATTTTAAAGTTTCTCCTCTTGATTTCTTCGTCAAGTCTCCATCCTAGTTTATTTTTAACCTTCCTTGACGTTTCTCTTCCTTGTTCTCCTACGCTGTATCTTCTTTTTAAAATATTTCTGGTACTAAAATTTTATCACAAGTCCACTTCCTCTGCTCTCTTCTTCGTCTCCTCGAGGGCTCACTTTCACTTCCACGACTTCAGGGATCACCTCTGCGTTGATGACTCACCCATGGGACTATCGCCTTGACCCTCATCCTGAGCATTGCAACTACAGTTAGAAGTTTCCGTACTGAATGGAATACTCACTTTTTTTTCACAAACAAACCTGGGTTTTCTGCTATATTTCTCTTCAAAAATAAAGCTAATAATAGTACCTGTGTTGTAGAATTGTTACAATTACAGAATGTGCTCAAAAAGATAAACCCAGAAATCTCAGTGAATTCACCCAACCAAAGTGGATCTGACATTCCCCTCAATTCCTAATGTTCTGTTCTTCTCTCTGCAGGGCTCATCTCAGACATCAGTCTCAATGAGCACAGAAAATCTGAAAAGATAAAAGGGATGACTTCCGAAAAGTTCTTGTTTTTAGTGCATCAGGCCTGCAATGATATACAGTATATTCCTTTGGCACATTCCTTTGGGCAAATAAATTCAGTCACATGGCTTAATTGCAAAAACACTGGGAAATATAATCCTGCTCTGTGCATAGGAGGAAAGGAAACTGAGTTTGTCAAACAGATAAACAGCCTCTGCCACTGATGTGAAATTTAAATTAATTAACAAATGGCTACCACTTAGCCTAATGCACAGTAATCCAAATGTTGGCTTATTGTGCATTTATTTTAGTTGGCTAACCTAGAATTCTCACAGTTATCTTTTATTCCTTACTATCCCATGTCCAACTTGCCATCAGATCATGAAATTCTGTCTTAAAAATCATCTCTATTCTTAATAAAGCATCTCAAGAATGGAGAAGCATGAATCCCATGTACTCAAGTTTGATATGAGGACAATTAATGACAATTATTCACATGGTGGGGGTGAGGGAAGGGGAGAGCACAGAGACAAAGAATGAGGGAGGGGTGGGGAAAGGAAGAGCAGAGAGAGGGACTGAGGGAGGAAGGTGGGGTCTTGGTGTGTGCCACACCTTTTGGGGGCAAAACACGATTGTAAGAGGGACTTTACCCAAGAAATGCAACGAGTGTAACATGGTTTCTTGTACCCTCAATGAATCCCCAACAATATAAAAAAAAAAATCTAGAGTTGGAACAATATATATATATATCTTCAAAGCAACATCTAGCCTGGTGTTTAATTCAACAATCGGCCACCATTGCTTAGGCAAGTTGCCACATAAAATTACCTCCAAAAACTGGAAAATATATCCTTTTTTGTCTTTCCATTTCTAGAAACTTAAAAACTGTCTGGAAAATAGTAGATACAAAAGAAATGTTTATTTATTAAATAGTCTGTTGCCTGACAATTAAAATCTCTTAAATCTCTAGTTATTTTTTCTCCTTCTTACATTGTTCCTTCCAATTTATTTGTCAAAGAAACTAAGTTGTGTGTCCTATAGACATTTCACAATTTAGAGTTTCTTGATTGCATCATTGGGGCATGATTTTACATGATTTGTTATCCTCTGTATTTTTTATAAGTTGGTATCTGTGTCTCGAGTTCTCCCTAAATTTGAGTTCTTTTTGTCTCTTTCTCCCCCTTTTTCCTCCTCTTTCTTTACAAGACTGCTGTATCAGGGATGCTGTGTTCTTCCGTGAGGAGACATGTAATGCATTTGTCTTTCTGTGGTGATGATGCCACTGAGGATCAATGTTGAGGCCCACTGATTGGTTAGGTGTCACACAACAGTGGCATTCTGGTGTTACAATTCTTACTCCTTTGTAAGGTTAAATGGTTTTATAAAGAGAAACTTTGCCAATCAAGTCATGAAGAATGGATCAATCCATCAAGACACTACGATCCTATGCTGCAAATAACAGAGCCCCAAAATACATGAAGCAAAAACAGACCATTCCACAATTATGAAAGGGAAGGTTAATGTCCCACTGTCATCAACCGATAGACTCACTAGACAACTAGGCTGAATGTAGACAACTGAGCAACACAGGCAACCTGCAAAATCTAACATAGAGAACCTCTCCAAGAGATGAGCACACATTTTCTTTCAAGTGCCACAGAACATTCACCAAGATAAGGTATATCCTGGATGATAAAACAAACCTCAAACACTTTAAAATAATTGGAATCATAAAAAGTGAGTTCTCTATCCATACTGATACCAAATTAGAAATCAGTAACATAAAACAACAGGAAATCTTCAAGTATGTGAAAATTAAACAGAAGGCTTCTAAATAATTCACATATCAAAAATAAGTCTCAAAGGTAAAATGAAACTATGAGATTTCAAAATATGTGGGGGAAAAAGCCAAGAACAATTCAGTAAGGAAAATTTATAACTGTAAATGCTTACATGAGAAAGAAGAAAATGTCTTAAATCAATAATCTAATTAACTACCTCAAGAAACTATAGAAAACAGCAAACCAACCCAAAACAAGCATAAGGTATGGAATAAAAAAAGATAAAAAGCAGAAATTAATGTTCTTTTAAAAAATAAAAATAAATTGATTTTTGAAAGAAAATCAATAAAATTGATACATTTCTATCAACACTGACAAAGAAAAGACACATAAAAATTAGAAATGAAACAGAGAAAATCACTACAGATTCTTTGGCCACTAAAAGGATAATCAGGGCAGCACCTATGGCTCAAAGGAGTAGGGCGCCAGCCGCATATACCAGAGGTGGAAGTTTCAAACCCAGCCCCAGCCAAAAACTGCAAAAAAAAAAAAAAGAAGAAGATAAAAATAGCCAGGCACAGCAGCTCATGCCTGTAATTCCAGCACTTGGTAGGCTGAGGCAGGTGGATTTCTGTAGCTCATAGGTTCAAGACCAACCTGAGCAAGAGCAAGATCCCATCTCTAAAAAATAGCCAGATGCTGTGGAGGGTGCCTGTAGCCCCAACTACCTGCGAGGCTGAGGCAAGAGAATCACTTGAACAAAAGTGTTTGAGGTTGCTGTGAGCTAAGATGCCCCGGCACTCTACCAAGGGCAACCAAGTAAGACTCTATCTCAAAATAAAAAAAGAAAGAAAGAAAGAAAAGGATTAGGGGCAGCACCTGTGGCTCAGTGGGTAGGGCCCTAGGCCCATATACCAAGGGTGGCAGGTTTGAACCCGGCCCCAGCCAAACTGCAACAACAACAACAACAAAAAATAGCCGGGCATTGTGGCAGGTGCCTGTGGTCCCAGCTACTCGGGAGGCTGAGGCAAGAGAATCGCCTAAGCCCAGGAGTTGGAGGTTGCTGTGAGCTGTGTGACGACACGGCACTCTACAGAGGGCAACAAAGTGAGACTCTGTCTCTACAAAAAGAAAAAAAAAAAAAAGGATAGTAAAGAAATAGTATGAATAACTTTATATTAAGTCAATGAAACCAAAAACTAACCCTCAATCGAGATGAAACAGACAACCTGGGCAGTGCTGACTGTAAATAAAGGAACTGAATTTGTAAATAAAAAATTCAACAAAAATTGATCTTTAGATTCCAGTGGTTGCAATGAAGAATTTTACCATCCATTTAAGAAAAAATTAACACCATCACACATTCTCTTATACCCCATGGTTGGACTAATGTACACAGCTATGATTCAATAAATAAATAAATAAATAAATAAAATAAATAGAAGCAAAAATACTTTCTAACTCATTTCATGAGGCTAATATTACCCTTACACCAAAACTAGGACAAAACAGTATAATAACATTGTTTATATCACTCATGAATCTAGAAACAAATATCCTCAAAAAGATTAGGAAATTGAATCCAGCAATATATACAAAGAAGTATACACCACAACCAAGTAGGGTTTATTCCAAGTATGTAAAGCTAGTTCAATATTTGAAATCAATCAGTGTAATCCATCACAAACTAAATAAGAAAATTTATATGATCTTATTATCAGTCGTCACCAAAATAGTATTTGCCAAGATCCACAATAAAAATTCTCAGTAAAGAAAAGAGAGAATTTTCTCAACATAATAAAAAGCACCAGCCAGCACCTGTGGCTCAAGGAGTAGGGTGCTGGCCCCATATACCAGAGGTGGCGGGTTCAAACCCAGCCCCGGCCAAAAACTGCAAAAAAAAAAAAAAAACCCGACAATAAAGAGTATCTACAAAAACTTTTAGCTGACATCATACATAATGGTGAAGGACTGATTACTTTTTCTTTAAGTTTGTTAACAAAGAAAGAATGTCCACTCTCATCATCATAATTCATCATACTATTGAAAGTTTTAGCTATTGCAATAAAGCAAAAAAAGCCCAATAAATATATAACAGATACACAGGTCAGGTAGGAAGAAATAAAACTGGCCCTATTAGCAAATAAAATGGATGTCTATGTAGATGCAGGAAGCTGTAAAAAAAGAAGTCTAGAATAAAGAACTAAGCTAAGCTTGAGGAAGTTCTTAAACGCAGATAAGTATATAAAAATCAACTTCATTTCTATATCCGAACAGTGGGGAGGTGGAAACCAAAATTAAACATAAACACTTATAATTGTTCAAAAAATATTAAGTACTATTTAGGAATAAGTATAACAAATCATATGCAGGACTTGTATGCTAAAAACTTATAAATGCTGACAAAAGAATTAAAAGAAGACTTAAATAAATGAAGACACATACTGTGTTCATGGATTGGGTGGCTCAACATGGAAAAGTTGTCAATTTTCTCCTAATTGATCTACATATATAACTCATGTCCTGTCAAAATTCCATATTCCATGAATATGACCAAGGTTTTTTTTTTTTTTTTTTTTTTTAAGACAGAGCCTCAAGTCGTCACCCGGGATAGAGTGCTGTGGCCTCACAGCTCACAGCAACCTCTGATTCCTGGGCTCACAGGCACCTGCCTCAATGCCTAGCCATTTCTTGCCTGCAGCCATCATTGTTGCTTGGCGGGCCCAGGCTGGATTCGAACCCGCCAGCTCAGGTGTACATGGGTGGCGCCTTAGCTGCTTGAGCCACAGGCGCTGAGCCCCAGCAAGGGTTTTTATAGACACACAAAGCTTATTCCAAAATGAATCTAGAAAATCTCAGGCCCTAAAATAGTCAAAACCATCTTGACTAAGAATACCACATGGTATTAAGTTTCTAATGTAGTCACAGTAATTACAACATTGTGGAATGGACAAAGAAATAGACACATTGATAAAAGAAACAAAATAGAGAACTCAGAAACAGACCTGCTGATCTGAGTTTCTGGCAAAGATGCAAAAGCAATTCAGTGGAAGAAGGAAAGCCTTCAACAGTGATGCTGAAGGAATTGGACAACACAGGCTAAAAACGAAATCTCGCGCTTTTTAAAAGAACACAAAACAGATCACAAACTAAAATGTAAAACATGAAGCTTCAAAACTTTTAGAAAAAAATCTTCAAAGGTTTCTTAAATGTGACACCAAAAGCATGATTCATTAGAGGAAAAAAATAAGAAATTTAAGTTTATCAAAATCAAAAGCTTTTACTTGGTAAAATATCCTGTGAAGAGCATGAAAAGATATAGACTGAGATAAAATATTTGTAAATGCCACCACCAACAAAGGATTAAAATCTAAGATTTAAAAAAAAACTCAAGATTAAAAGGACAAAACTGAACAATCCAATTTTATTGGACTGAACATTTGTGTAAAAGATAAGCACAAAAATTTTACTAAAAAGGACATGCAGATGGGAAATAAACACTCTAAATAATTAGCTATTAAGAAAATGAAAATTAAAATCACAGTGAGATCACTACACATCAGTCAGAATGAGTAAAATTAAAAACAAAAATAGTGACAACAAGGTGGCACCCATAGCTTTATGGTAGGGCACCGCCACATACACCAAGGTTCGAATCCAACTCAGACCAGCTAAACAACAATGACACCTGCAACAAAAAAATAGCTGGACCTTGTGGTGGGCCCCTATAGTCCCAGCTACTTGGGAGGCTGAGGCAAAAGAATCACTTAAGCCCAAGAGTTTGAGGTTGCTGTGAGCTGTGAAGCCATGGCACTGTATCCAGGGAAACATGAGACTCTGTCTAAAAAAAAAAAAAAAAAAAAAAAAGGTGAACTAATACCTTTTTGTAAAACCCTGGATGGAACTGGAGACCATTCTTCTAAGTGAAGTTTCACAAGAATGGAAAAATAAACACCACTGTTAAATTGGAACTAATCAATCAACCCCCATAAGCACATTTGATTAGTAAAACTCAATGGAAAGCAACCAGGTGGGAGGGGGCAAAAAGGGAGGGGTAAATTTATACTTAATGAATACAATGTGCACTTTCTGGGTGATGGGCACATTTACAATTTTGAGTCAAACAGTTCAAAAGCAACTCATGTAACCAAAACACTTGCACTCCCATAATATTCTGAAATTTAAAAGAAAGTAACAAGCCTGAGGTTATATCGCAGTAACTATCTGAGTCCTAACTTGGACCTACATACTACGCTTCTAACAGCTCATTCTTAACCACTATTTGATACTACCACTTAAAAACCACTGAATGGCCTGAAAGAATTCATTTATTTTTTTATAGAATGATTTCTTTTCTCAAAAGAAACAATTTACAAGGAGCAAATGTTATTGTTCATTTACTTTATGGATATTACCATTTATGAGCGTACTTACATGTCTGCAGTTTACAGTGTGAGTATCTTTCATTAAATCTATTGAACTTGAATCAAGGGTTGACGTCGACTGTAACCTTTAAAAAGTGATACATAAAATATTTCTTTTCATGTATCTTAGAAGGAAATCTCTACATACGTAATAACTACTGATAAAAATACAGCAAGGAAACTGAACTGAATACCGAAACAATTTTCACAATTAGACTTTCAAAATTAGACTTGCTAGGTGCCAGACTTACTTCTGACTAAGGAGGACTAAAAAACATGCCACAGTTTATACAAATAGAAAAATAGGGCTGTGAGGTAAAGTAACAGAATATGTGTAACACAACAGTTTAAAATGGGCAGTCATACAGACAATCAGTTACTCATCAAGAAACTAAATGGCATGGCTCGGCGCCTGTGGCTCAGCGGGCTAAGGTGCCAGCCACGTACACCTGAGCTGGCGGGTTCGAATCCAGCCTGGACCTGCCAAACAACAATGATGGCTGTAACCAAAAAAATGGCCTGGCATTGTGGCGGGCGCCTGCAGTCCCAGCCACTTGGGAGGCAGAGGCAAGAGACTCGCTTGAGCCCAGGAATTGGAGGTTGTTGTGAGCTATGATGCCACGACACTCTATCCAGGGTGACAGCTTGAGGCTCTGTCTCAAGAAAAAAAAAAGAAACTAAATGGCAGAACTTGGTGTGAAGAGAGATTTACTGACATTCTGGAATCTTTTTAAAGTGAGAAATACCTCCCATTTGCACTGTAATATGTCATCCCCAGGTAAAATATCAACGAAACATATACACAGAGAACAGAATGGCATAAACGTAATTCTCTGCCTTTATATATTCCAAAGAAAGCAGCTGATGAGAAATTACAGAGGGAAAATTAAGTGACTTAGGTGGGAAAACCCAGAAAGGAAAAGATTAATGACCTGTGTTAGGGATTTTCCATAGAACAGATGACATAAATAACCTGGCCAGATTTTTACGGTGATTCTTATTTTCCCCCCTAGTTTTATTAAGTTAGTATTTACAAATGAAAATTGTATGTATTTCCTGTGTACAGCATGATGTTTATATATATGTGTACATTGTAAAATGATTACATCAAGCTAATTCACATATTTGCCTCATATACGTAACCATTTTTTTTTTTTTTTTTTGGTGGTGAGAACATTGAAGGTTTATCCTCTTTGCAATTTCAAGTGTATAGTACATTATTCATTGTGTTCACCACACTCTATATAACAGATCTCCAGAATTTATTCTCCCTGCCTAATTAAAGTTTTGTGACCTTTAACCACCATCTCCCAGCTCCTGGTAACCATTCTACTACTCTCCTGGTTATCATATGAGATGCATACATTTTCCACAGTTTATAAAATCTTTTAACTTTCTTTCTTTTTATTTTTTAGATTCAGGATCTCACTCTCTCACTCAGGTTGAACTGCAGTGGCATGATCACAGCTCACTACAGCCTTTAACTCCTGGGCTCAAGCGATTTTCCTGACTTAGTCTCCCAAGAAGCTAAGGCCATAGGTGCATGCCACCATGTTCAACTAATATTTTTTCTTTTCTTTTCTTTTTTTTTTTTTAAAGATGAGGTCTCACTGTGTTACCCAGGCTGGTTGCAAACTTCTGGTCTCAACTGACCCTCCCAAATCACTGAGATTTACAAGCATAAGCCACCATGCCCTGATTATCTTTTAAATTTGTTATAAGGGTTATGCCTAAATTTTGAATTTTATATAATTAAATTTATCAAATTTTTTCTTAATAAATTCTGGATTTTGTGTGATATTTAGAAAGAACTTTTCCCACTGAGATCATAAAAATCTGTACATGCCTTCTTGAAATACTTTATACTTTGATTTCTTTGATACATCCAGAATTTTAGCATAAATAATAAAGTTAGTAAGTCTAGCTTTACTTTTTCCCCAAATGGTTGTACAGTTATTATAATGCCATTTAATGTTTTATTCATTTACACTACTGATTAAAAATGCCACTTTTATCATATAATAAATCTCCACATGCATTTGAGTCTATTTCTGAAATCTAATCTTTTACATTGATCTATTTGTGGATTTACCAAAGTGTTTTATTTACTGTAGTTTTATAACATATTCTACTGTTTCACAGGGTTAGTCTCACTTTATTACTTTTTTTGTCAGAAGTTTTCTGGATATTTTAATATGATTAGTTATAGTTGACAAATGCATAGTGGTATTTTGACTAGATTCACACTGAATTCATAGGTTAGTTTAAGGAATAACAGTCTTACAATAGTAAGTCTTCCCATTGAAAAAGAGCATATATTGGAAAAGTAATTCCAGTTATCTTTTATGTTCCTTTTTAAGCTTTAATTTTGTTTTAAACCAAATTCTAAAGGGTTTTTTTTTTATGTAGGTCTTAACAATTCTTATAAAATTTATATCTTATTTTCTTATTTATTGCTATTGTAAAGGTAATCATCTTTTCCATTATATACATTATTGTATAATATACTGGTTATTACTTATATATAGGAAAACTACTGATTTCTAATACCAGTTTTATAAATAGGATAATAATTTTACTTGTGAAAATATTTGCAGCAATAAAATATTACCTTTGTAAATCCAGAACTTCATTTGCAATATCTGTTCCAATACTACCAGCACCAAGTACTGTCCCAGTAGACATTCCAGGCACAGTGATACAAGACTGTTTAGAGGATGCTGAACAATTAACAAAAAGAGAAAAATCAACTGAAGACTTCAAAGTATGTAACTGTGGCTAACATTTCTCTTTCAATGCTAATCATCTTCCAGTTCTTTCCTTATAAGAAATAGACTAGTTACATCTTAAAATGTCAGAAACATTCATCCTTGCATTTCAAACATAACTCGGGATGCTCTAAGTTACTTATGAACAGTGACAGGCAAGTCACTGAGGGTGGGCACTGTCGTGATCTGTCCCCTGTGTAGTCCATTCCCACTTTCATCTCCACACCAAAGCCAGAGCAGCACTGTTTTATTTTTAATATCTCCTTTATCTTTCTTTATAAAAATAATACATTAATGGGGTGGTGCCTGTGGCCCTATATACCGAGGGTGGCAGGTTCAAACCCAGCCCCGGCCAAACTGCAACAAAAAATAGCCGGGTGTTGTGGTGGGGGCCTGTGGACCCAGCTACTCAGGAGGCTGAGGCAAGAGAATCACCTAGAGTTGGAGGTTGCTGTGATGCCACAGCATTCTACCGAGGGTGACAAAGTGAGTCTGTCTCTTTAAAAATAAAAAATTAATTAATTCCTATGGTGAAAAATTAACACAGATAAGAAAATGACCCCCCTTGATACCTTTCATTAATTTGTCCAATACCTATTGAGTGACTACCACAATGAAGGAACAAGACCAGCTGCCAGGGATAAACAACGGGTCAAACACCATTCTTGCTCTTGAATAACTCGTAGTTAAGTGGACAACTAATTGCAGTGCAATGTAAGATTATAACAGAAGTGTGAGCGAAGTGTTGTGGAAATTGTGATGGGGATATTTTGGTACCCCTGGGAGTTTCAAATGGGCTACACTTCCCCTTGAGTCTCTTGCTTCTAAACCAAAATTGGGGATTCTTATAACCCAACCCACAGAACTCTTTTTGATTTCACCTTTAAATTTTTCCCTCCCAGACACAGAAAAAGACAGTAATAGTCTTAACAACATGTCTTAGTAATCAATCTCCTATCATCTAAAACTAAGCTTACCTTCTGATGATTGAGAGCTACAAGGGAAAAACGATGCTTCTCTTGTCTCACTATGCCTCCTGGAATTAAAAAAACACCACAGGTAATTAGTTTTCTAAGGTGAAGGAAACTGTGAAAGCAACTACATGCCTACTGCCTAACTTCATAAAAAACCGATACTAAATTGTAATTATTCTGTATAGTCTGTCCATTTTTGGATATATTTGGCTATGTTTTATACAAACATATCTCTGATATCAACACTAGGGATCAAGGTATTGATGTGTGAAGTATCAGGGCGTTTAATGCCCTATTCCTCTATGAAGTACGTGTTCACACAAAAACAAATTATCAGTTCACTAATGATAACAAGGCAAGGACTGGCGGCGCCTGTGGCTCAGTTATAAGGCACTGGCCCCATACACTGAGGGTGGGAGGTTCAAACACAGCCCTGGCCGAATTGTAACAACAACAACAATAAAAATAGCTGGGCATTGTGGCAGGCACCTGTAGGCCCAGCTATTTGGGAGGCTGAGGCAAGAGAATTGCCTAAACCCAGGAGTTGGAGGTTGCTGTGAGCTGTGTGACGCCACGGCACTGTACCGAGAGCAATAAAGTGAGACTCTGTCTCTAAAAAAAAAAAAAAAAAAAAAAAAGAAGAAGGCAAGAATTATTGGGATGGGCAACAAGGAATACCGGAAGTACTAAACTTGTTATGTCTTGTTTTTTTACTCAATATTGAAACAGAATTTGTTTGATGAAATAGCAATTTTAAAGCTAAAGTTAAAGACAAACAATCAAACTTAGAACATGGCCATGCTAGCCTATTGCGCAAATCAGGAAAAGTTGGCTCTTCCCCTCGGAGGATGACACAGATACAGACAGGGCTTGCCAAGTAACCCTTGACTGGATTCCTGCTCACCCTTCTTCAGCCAAGCACCCCTGTGCTAGGAATGCCTTTCACAGTCACACATGGCACGCCAGGCTTAGAAATACACATAAAAATGGGGGTGGGGTACAACGTGTAATCCTAGCACCTGTAATCCTAGCACTTTGGGAGGCTGAAATGAGAGGATTGCTTGAGGCCAAGAGTTTGAGACCAGCCTGGGCAAGAGTGAGACTTTGTCTCTACAAAAATTTTTAAAAAATTAGTCTGGTGTGGTGGCATGTGCCTGCAGTCCCAGGTACTCAGAAGGCTAGGGCAGGAGAATTGCTTCAGTGCAAGGTTATAGCGAGTTATGATGACATGGCTGCTCTCCAGCTGGCAACACAGCAAGACTATCTCTGGGGCGGGGTGGGGGGGTGGGGGGGTGAGGATGGGATGATGGGAGGGACTACACACTTTTCTTACAATGATTGACAGTCGAAAGCCACATACAACTTATTTATTTAATAGCCATGGAGGGTAAGAAGAAAATGCTTTACTATCACATATTATTCCTAGTAAGAAGGACTATATTATAAAAGGGCAAACTTTTAGCTAAATTCTGAGAACTAATGTCAATGAATAGCAAATGAGTCACTAAAAAGATATTATCTTGAGAAATAATAAAAGGTCAGAGGATCCTAAGGTTTTAATGGTTTAACCAGATGAGAAAAGCAAGGTACTCATTTGAAATCGATATAAAGGTCTTAACACAAGAAAAGTACTTACAAAACTAAAGTGTTGACAGATACAATATATTCCAGTTCTTTGGTCCAAGGATTTGTGAAACTAAACCACTGGCTTTTTAATGTTACAAAAGAGCCATCTTTGGCTCTGAATTTGTATGAATCTGTAAATATTTTCTCCTTACTCTGTAGGACTTAAAAAGAAAAAGTAATTATTCATTGTAGCAGTCTACTACTATAAAAATCAATGCTGTGAGGATGAAGTCAAGTTTCAGATTTCACAAGAATGAGAAATTAAAAGAGTTGAAACTGCAATTAAAAATTACCAAAAAGTACACCCCTCAGTGCATACCTACCTGCTTTGTGCTTGTTGGTCAAATTACTATGGTCATCTTGATGAAAATATTCATAACATGAAGTTCCCAGAAGTTCCTGAGGCAAATATCCTAGAATTGCTGTTGCCCTAGTTTTAACATTGAAAATAAACTTCAGAATTGGTGCGTGTACTCCCTCCCAGAAGACTGCTGCAGGTCAGTGTATGGTCAGGACAGGAGGGACGTGGGCTGGGGGATGAGTAACCCGTGTGCATGGCTGGGTCGATCTGGCTGCCCTAGACCCACACCTGACCTGCAAAAGGATACCCAGC
The DNA here is from genome assembly GCA_963573935.1 of Arctocebus calabarensis. NCBI lineage: Eukaryota > Metazoa > Chordata > Mammalia > Primates > Lorisidae > Arctocebus > Arctocebus calabarensis. The sequence goes on from CAUYON010105300.1 coordinate 30,519, forward strand.
CTTGAAGCCACCTGCCCAACCCAGCACATGCTTTTATTAGTCTTCAGGAAAACTGGCCACAGATCCTGCCCAGTTTCATCTGTACCACTGGCTAAGAATATTCCATATTTACATTTCAGCTTGAACCAATCTGTAAGACACTGTATTTCATTTAAACTGTATTTCTGGTTCTGAAGACTTATTAAAAAAAATCCAACAATGCTACTAAACCACATCTCCAAGAACCTCAACTATCCCACTGAACTCTAATCATTATGACACATAATTGTTTACCTTTGATCTACATAGACAAATTTTCCATTCATTGCAAACCGGGTTACAAATTCAGTTGGTTTCACTTTAATCTCTCCACTGTTCTGTGGAACAATATATGGGTGTAATCTTCCAATGGCAACAAGGCAGTTAAAATTACTGTTGTCTTTCTTAAGGTCCCTTTCTTCTTCCATTCCAACAATACTTGGAGGCCAACTTCTCAGGTAACCAGTGCAGTGGATGGTATAAAATTTTCTAAGCTCTAATTAAAAAAATGCAAAAAAGGGCATTTGGATCATTATGAATAAATTCTTAAATTATGTTGACATTTATAATAGTTATAATCATGCTATAAAATGTTCTATGCTAAAATATGAAAGGGGAATAGTACTACATTGAAAAGAAATCATCCACCTTGTTTCTTTAACAACTTTATTCTTAATGGGCTATTTTTCCTTGGCAACTAATTATAGGTTCTAGGCCAGGCGTGGTGGCTCACACATGTAATCCCAGCACTTGGGAGGCTGAGGCGGGTGGACTGCCTGAGCTCATAGATTTAAGACCAGCCTGAGCCAGAGTGAGACCTCAACTCTAAAAATAGCCAGGCGTTTGTGGTGGGCCCCTGGAGTCCCAGCTACTGGGGAGGCTAAAGCAAGAGAATCACTTGAGCCCAGGAGTTCTGTGAGCTGTGATGCCGCAACAGTCTACCAAAGGTAAAAAAGTGAGATTCTGTCTCAAACCCCCCCCCCCCCCAAATTATAGGTTCTACATCAAAAGGTTAACACACTGCTCTAATTTGGGATTAACTATAGCTTAACATACTATAGGTCTTTACTATAGGTCTATAGCTTAACATACTTCCAAATCAGTTTTTAAAATTCCAGCAATTTATATCTGTTAGAAACAGTTGAATTTCATGCTCCCTTACAATATTGTTTTTGGTTTATTAAATTTGTTGGTATGTTATAATTTATATTCAAAAGTTTAAAAAAGACATTTAAATCATGCCTATATTCTTAAATTTCTTATGTTAGCACTTATAATAATACATATAATAGATTATAGAAACATTTTAGAGAACATTTGGAGAAGTTAATAAAAGGTATAAAAATAAAATCTTACTCAAAAAATTTCACTTTTAAGAAAAATCCGAAGCAATTAACTCATAAGACAAAGCTTTTCAAGTACATCCAATCAGAATAATAAAAAACTAGAAATAATCTGCATGTTCAAGTACGAGGAAAAGCCTAAGAAAACAATGACATATAACATATAAACGATGAACAGTATACAGATTACGGCACGGCACAAAGAAAGCCATTTAAAGGTTAAAAAGGAGGAGAAAGAGGCTCTGAAAAAACATTTTAAAACAGTGGTTTGTGATTTAGAGAAAAGACCAGATCATTGCTTTAAATTGGCACTGCTTGTCAAGACTGTTACTATAATAAATCCTAAAAAAATTTTTTTTAAAAATTAGATATATGAACTATCTCTTAAGACAGCAACTAATAATAGCAGTAAGGATTAACGGAACACCTTATGTGCCATACTCTGTTTTAAGTGCTTTAAGCATATAACACATTTAATCTTCTTCATAGCCCTATAGGGTGTTCTGAGCTTATCCCCATTGTCTTACGAACTGGGAGTTAGTGTTAAGGCCGCAGCAGGTACAGGAAGGGACAGGAGTTAACATCCAGACAGGCCGGCTCTGTAGCTCAGTTACGGAGTCCCTAACACTGTGCCATTTGACAACAGTGGGTGCTGTTGCCCAAGCTGTTCAAATAGGAGTCACCTGGGGGTGGGGGGAGTGGGGTAGGCAAGAGTGTTCCGGCCAGTGCGCAGAGAGTAGACAGGGCAGCGAGACAGGAAGCAGGCTGCAGCGAGGAGACGGCGGAGAACAGAGCAGGGGCTGGGTGGACAGGTCAGGTCTTTTGAGCCACGTACAGGGCCTTGTATATGACACCTACAGACACCACCCTCCTCGTAGTCACAGATGCCTATGAATTCCTCATCTCTTCCAACCTCAATCACCCAGGCAGTTAAAGAGAAACCAAGGAGTCAGGCCAGACTCCTCCCTGCATATCACCCTAAAACCAAGATAGCTCACAGGAATTAGAATTGGGATAAATGTGAATACAAGCTTTTCACTCATCTAACAGAATTGGATGGCAGTCAAAGACAAAAAGGCTTAAACACCAAGTTTGGCATTTCTACAAATTTACAAATGATACTAAAAATACTCCACTCAACTGAAAATATAGACTGAAGTTTGTATTTTGTATTTCTGTATGGACTCTCATGACACAGAACCTAGCCTGTTGCTTTGATTCTTTCAACAGAGTAACTATCTACATTTCCAAATTTTGTTTCTTTTCTAAACTAGAGACAGGGTCTTGCTATGTTGCCCAGGCTGGTCTTGAACTCCTAGGCTTACATCATCCCCTTGCCTTAGCTTCTTCAGTAGCTGAGACTACAGACATGAGCCCCTAGTTTGAATTCTTGCAGAAGCAGATCCAAGATAAGGATGCAGATACAAGTTCACTTGAGGGGTGGTCACAGGGAATTCTGGCTGGAAAGTGGGAAACCAAGACAGGGAAGAGAAGGAAGCTAAGAAAGCACTTGAGACCTACAGGTGCTTAGTCACAGGCAGAACTGGCTCCATAGACCAGAGAAAGAGTCATGGGACTAGACACTGGCAGCCAAGTGGCACGCCTGCCTGATGGCGGGTGCTGAAGGCACTGACTGACAGCGGCTGCTAGACCTGCACAGAAAACTAGTGAATTCAGGGTGCACTGTATGTCCTTCCAGTGCACAATTATCTTACAAAGAAAAATTTAAGAAACACCTACGACATTTGGTAGCAGTCATCTACCCTTCATCAACCTCTGATTTCCTAAGTTGAGACACCCAAGTAATTCTATCCCTAACTTTGAAGCTTTTCACAGTTTGAATCCATGACACTGATGTTTGATTCAAGATAGCAATAATATTTTAATGTCAGTGTGGCTTATTTTTAAAGTATCTTTTATTATGAAAAATCTCAAACATATATAAAATTAGGAAGAACAGTAAATATAATGAAGTCTCACTTCAATAATTCATCTTCAGAAATCTTGAGAAATGGCCTTTCCATAAATCTTAAATTCAATTCCCAATTGGCAGGAAAAAAGGCTTCTCCCTACCCTTTCTTCCTTTAAATTTAAATGAAAATGACAGTCTGGAGCAAGGCTCCTGAGTTGTTGAATCTGCCCAGCCTTGGGTTCGGCCTTGTACCAGGAAGCCCAATGTTAACATAAATTCCCAGAAGTCTTTCCTGCATCAGAATCTGCCGGAACAGGTATGAGCATTCTAGCAGCAGATTGATGATCATGTATTATACTATAAACAGGACAAAGGAAAATGTAACTGACAACACAATAACAGAGAAGAAATATCCTCACTAACAGGCCTTCACCATTATTAGGGTGTGGTCTTAAAACAGTGAATCCCATTGGCTAATCTCTATCAGAAAGAACAACTATATGCAGAATACAATCCTTTGACGGACACTCTTGGGTAAAGTAGAACACAAAACAATCTCATGAGGGATGTCACCCCTGTGGCCAGTCGAGATTTACACGCTGCAGTCACCTTCCCTGAAGGCTCACACCAGACACAACATGGAAGGGCCACCGCAGGCATTGATAACATGTGCCCTCACCTAACTCCTTAGGACAAATCAGCCTCATGCCTTTGGTACAGAGCTCTGGTGTGTCAGTGGAATACTTGGTTCCACTGCTTAAGCAGATTCAAAACTGCTTTTAGAGAAGAGATTTGACTCTGACTGCAGGCATCTGTGTGGTCCAGCCTATGGGAGTGAGCATCCTTGTGTGGGCAGGAACGCATTTATTCCTCCAAAACCAGCCAGCTCCCTTGCTGAGTGTCAGCTGTGAAAACCGCCCAGAATGGATTTCGTTCATTTATAATCCTCAGCATAGGAAGCTACTCTAGTAGGCAGCATGGCATGGTAGAAGGAATGTAGATTTTAAGGTCAGATTTCTGATTCTGCTATTCTATGTGCCCTGAAAAAAATTACACAATCTTTTAAAGCTCCAGATTAGATAGTTATACACATTTCTTGGCATGCAACAGATTCACAGTCCACTCCTTTCTTTCATTTTTCCTTCTCTTCTGAGTGCATACTGAGCCAACCTTTGTATGAGCCACCTGTGACCCTATCTCATGAGATGCTGTTATTATTTGTACCCCCTGTCCTAGGCTGCTGTAACAAAATACCAGATACTAAAACCCTATTAAATTTAAACCCCAAGCCGTAAAGTCTGTTCTATAGCATGGCTGTTGTGAGGCAGAGCCTAATGGGAGAAACTGGAACATCAGAGGGACTAAAACTTATATTCGTTCCTTTAGTTTATCGCAGAATTCAACCATGAATTATTTCTAACTTACTAGCACTTGTTAAGTAGAATAATGCCAGTATTCTATGAATTATTCTTACTTTACCACTATCTGGTAAATTATTCCTACTTACTCCTAATTTACCAGAATAATGTCATTTTTGAAATATCTATTTTTCTCAATAAGATTATTTGTTTCAAAGGACAGAAATTATTCCTAACTCTTATATAAACCTCCAAAACTCATAATAAAAAATACTTTTAGAAATCACAGGGAAGAACTAAAATTTGATTAGTACAGTCTGCTTGGATTTTTTTTTAAATCTATGACTGTACACAGGTGTTTTGCTTAAAATTTAGTATTTACTACATAGCAGAACTGGGCAGCTCCAGAGAGGACCTCCTACTTTCCTTTTTTATCTTTGAAAGGGTTAAAAGACCAGATACAGAAGTTATACCTCCAAGATCACTATCAGAGACTGACTTGGACTCCCATATTGAAGAGAAATCCTCCAAGACCGTCCGTGTTAAAAAATGTGTTGTCTGGCTCAGTGCCTGTGGCTCAATGGGCTAAGGCGCAGCCATGTACACCTGAGCTGGCGGGTTCGAATCCAGCCCAGGCCTGCCAAACAACAATGAAGGCTGCAACCAAAAAATGGCCGGGAGTTGTGGCAGGCGCCTGTAGTCCCAGCTACTTGGGAGGCAGAGGCAAGAGGCTCGCTTGAGCCCAGGAATTGGAGGTTGCTGTGAGCTGTGATGCCACAGCACTCTTTCCAGGGTGACAGCCTGAGGCTCTGTCTCAAAAAAAAAAAAAAAAAAAAAAATGTGTTGTCTTAGAAGTTCACAAAAGGTGAGATGAAAAATCTAAGGCAAAAGAAAGAGGAGCCCAGACAAGGTCAAGTCCTGCTCAGTTTGTGACTTATAGTTCCTTATTTTAATGTAAATAGCACTGTGAGAATAAATGTATCTTTACTTAGTTAGCGGTTTACAATTATAAAACGCTAACTGAGTAAAGATACAATTATTCAGCAAGACCCAGATGCCTTTTGTTCTCACAACAGACCTTTTTCAGAGTTACTTCTTGTGAGACTTAATGGTATAGAAAATGATCCAAGGCTTGACGCCCTAGCTCAATGGTTAGGGCGCCAGCCACATACACCAGAGCTGGCAGGTTTGAACCCGCCCTGGCCCTGCTAAACAACGACGACAACTGCAACAACCACAAAAAATAGCTGGGTGTTGTGGCGGGCGCCTGTAGTCCCAGCTACTTGGGAGGCTGAGGCAAGAGAATCACTTAAGCCCAAGAGTTTGAGATTGCTGTGAACTGTCTACGCAGGGCCACATAATGAGAATGTCTCAAAAACAAAACAAAACAAAACAAAAAAACAAAATGATCCAAATTGTTCGCTATCTTAGCTTGGGCTGCCCAAGAAAACAGCAAGGACTGGGTGGCTTACGCAACAGAAACTTCTTTTCTTACAGTTCTGGAGATTAGAAGTCTGTGGTCAGAGCATCAACACGGTTGGGTTCAGATAAGGGCTCTCTTCCTGGCTTGTAAATGGCCAGCGCCTTGCTGTGTACTCACATGGCCTCTCCTGGCCATGTGTGTGCACACAGAGAACCAACAAGCTCTCTTGTATAAAGGCACTAATCCCATCCTGAGGGCCCCACACTCATGACCTGATCTAAACCTAAGTATTTCCCAAAGACCCCATCTCTAAAAACTATCACATCAGGGATTAGGCTTCAATATATGTATTCTGGGGACACAATTCAGTCCGTATTATTTGCAAAAGACTTCTTGGGATAAAACTTTTCAAATATGTTGAAATGTCTTCCTTGTGAAATAAAAACACCATCATGTATATCCATTCATTGAATTCCTAATTTTTCTTGTGGATTTGAGAGTAATTAAGTGGTCAGTCAACGAGGAACAAAGGACAAGAGGATGGTCGCTTGTGCCTTCAGTAAATGTTTAAGGAACGTCTACTATGTGCCAGAGACCACAGACAGAAATGAAGCCCTCAGTCTCGTGAGGGAGGCCTGGATTAGAAAATAATTTCAACACAGTACAGAACGGGCAGCAAATATGAGAGAAGCTCAGGACTCTGAGGAGAACCAAAGTGGAGGAGTCCTGGAAAGAGGAGATGCTGTAATGTCCCGGGTCTGCTGATTTGCACTCTCCATTCCTCTCAGCTGAGGTGACGAGTGTCCAGAGAGGAAGCCAGGAGGGAGCCGGAGAAGCCTGAGGCTCACATATCTCCCCAAGGGCTCTGGAGACTTATGAGACCTGGGTGTCCATGACAGAATCCCAGCCGGAGCCTTCTCGGGGCACTCATCGAGTCAGTGTTAAACTTCCATTATGGGGGAGAAGTGTGTCACCAAGCTGCCCTCTTCGATCTTTTGTGTCACCACTGATCACCCTGCCATATTGGGGAATGAAGTCTTTAAAGCCGCGGTGCTCGACCTCAGGGGTCGTGACCCACAGGAACTGTATTAAAGGGCTGCAGCATCAGGAAGGTTGAGAACCACTGCTTTAAAGTGTTTCTGGAGGTTCCCTCAGTTGGTTGACATGTCTTGGCCCTCCTGTGGTTTTAATACAAACCCCAGGGTGCCTGATTTTGTACTTCATAATCAACTGTAGTCATAGCAATGGTCGCTTAGCTACCCTGGGCCTAATACAACACGAAAACATTCTTCCATACTGTCAGCTTAGGGGGTCTACTAAAAGTTCAGGGATGTGCCCAGGGGACACCATCTGTTATTCTCTAGTCTCCATATTATTCAATATTCAAATATTATTTTGTGTGCTATAAACAATTTTACCCTTCATATGTATAAAATATTTTATCTATATACATCTATTATTATATTAATGTGATTATGAAACAAAACTGAAATTGAAAACGTAACAGGAAAAGATGAAAAGGTTTGGTTTTATTAATGATAAAAATTCTTTGTTCTCTAAAAATTATTATATACTTAATGACAACAGTGTAATTATGCTGTTTTTTTTTTTTTTTTTAAACCCTGGGACACTTTGTAAAATAGTGATCTGAAGGACCGACTCTAAATCTAACCTCCTATTTTTCCTTCATAGTACTGATATTATCACTGTCAGCAAAGATTTTTCCTTTCTTCACTGCTCTGGCTCCAGCATACAGAAAGTGTCTGGCGCAGAATCTGTTGCAATTTTCTTGTTGAACATGATACCATATCAAGGTGTGCTATCTTGCACCCATTCTGTACTCCACATTCAACGACTTCATGTTGGTAGCTTGTAACAGCCACAGAAGGACTGTTTATACCACAGAAACTGGCAAAAGTATAAATCAAGGGTTTGTTGTTTGCCTTTAAAAATGTTATCTAGAGTTAAGAAAGTGATGAGCGAAGTATCATAATGAAGATTAAACTTAAAAGTGTGTTATATATGACACAGTGAATAGCACAAAAAAATGAGTAAATATTCCAATATTCAAAATTTAATTGTTCAGCAAAGAATTCAATCACATTTCCACCACCTAAAATAATTACCATATTTTGCCATGTACAGTGCACACCCACTTTTGGGGGGAAAAATCCTTTGTTTTAATTTTTTAATTAAAATTGTTTGTATTTATTTATTTTCTTTTTGAGACAGAGCCTTCAGCTGTTGCCCTGGGTAGAGTGCTATGGCGTCACAGCTCACAGCAACCTCCAACTCCTGGGCTTAAGCAATTCTCTTGCCTCAGCCTCCCAAGCAGCTGAGACTAAGGTGCCCGCCACAATGCCTGGCTATTTTTGGTTGTAGTTGTCATTGTTGTTTGGCAGGCCCGGGCTGGATTTAAACTCGCCAGCTCTGGCATATGTGGCTGGTGCCTTAGCCGCCTGAGCTACAGGTGTCAAGCCTTGTTTATATTTAGATACTTTTTTTTGTATAAGCCATGTGTAAAAGACTTTTAGCATTTATTTTTTAACATGGACTAAGACTTTTAAGACATAGTATGAAAGAATTAAAAACATTTATGTAGATATGGAATTAGTACTACCCTTGTATAATTGTGCATCCTTATTGTTTCTCAAAAATTTGGGCCATACAGACTAATCAGAAATAGAAAAGTAAAATCTCTAGTCACCTCAATCAGAAATGACAAAAGGGAAATTACAACTGATGCCACAGAGATACAAGAGATCATCTCTGAATTCTGCCAGAAACTCTATGCCCAAAAATTTGACAATGTGAAGGAAATGGATCAATATTTGGAATCACACCCTCTCCCTAGACTTAGCCAGGAAGAAATAGAGCTCCTGAACAGACCAATTTCAAGCACTGAGATTACAGAAACAATCAAAAATCTTCCAACCAAAAACTGCCCTGGTCCGGATGGCTTCACGCCAGAATTCTATCAAACCTTCAAGGAAGAGCTTGTTCCCATACTGCAGAAATTATTCCAAAAAATTGATGAGGAAGGAATCTTCCCCAACACGTTCTATGAAGCAAATATCACTCTGATACCAAAACCAGGAAAAGACCCAACTAAAAAGAATTTCAGACCAATTTCACTCATGAATATAGATGCAAAAATTCTCAACAAAATCCTAGCCAATAGAGTACAGCTTATCATTAAAAAAGTCATACATCTTCTCCCTCTAACAGATGCCTTAATGTTTTCTGTATTCTTTTCTTTCTTTTCTGTGAATAAATTCTGTCTTACAAAAATTAAAAAAATAAAAAAATAAAAAATAAAAATAAAAGTCAGATTGAACATTTAAAAAAAAAAAAAAGATATGGGTCAATAGCACAGATAAAAAAAAAATAAACCAACCATTTTCTACTCACAAGAAACTCACATTAATGATAAGGACACTTATAGACTGAAGGTAAAAGAGAGGAACTAATGATATTACACACAAATGGGCATGAAAAGCAAGCAGGAGTAGCTATACTTACGACAGGAAAATAGACTAATTCAAAACCCATTAAAAAGAAGACAGAGAAAGACATTCTATAATGATCCATGGTTCAAATCAATATGAGGATATAATCCTCCTAAATATATTTGCAGCTAACACTGTAGTGCCTAGTTTCATAAAACAAATATTAATAGGCTTGAACAAGAAATAGACAGCAATACAATAGTAGTGGGAGACTGCAACTCCCCACTCACAGCATCAGACAGATCTTTAAGACAGAAAGTTAAGAAAAAGAAACACCAGAGTTAAACTGGACATTAGACCAAATGGACATAATAGGAATGTTCCACCCAGTTCCACAACTGTAGAGCACACATTCTTATCAGCTCATGGAGCATTCTCTAAGATAAACCATATGGTAGGCCACAAAGTAAGTCTCAATCTATTTTCAAAAATCAAAATCATATCAAGTACCTTTTGAGACTGCAGTGGAAAAAACTAGAAATGAATATCAAGACAAATTCTTGAAACTATTCAAACATAGGGACATTAAACATGTTTCTGCAGGATCTTTTGGTCAATGACAAAATTAGGACAGAAATTTTTTAAAATTTTAAAATAACTGAACCTAGCACTCTGAGAGGTCTAGGCAGTGGATTATCTGAGCTCACAGGCGCAGGACTTGCGTGAGCCAGAGTGAGACCTCATTTTTAAAAATTGCCAGGCATTATGGCGGGCGCCTGTAGTCCCAGCTACTCGGGAGGCTGATGCAAGAGTATCACTTGAGCCCAAGAGTTAGAGGTTGCTGTGAGCTATGACACCAGGGCCCTCTACCAAGGGTAGCAAAGTGAGACTGTCTGTCAAAAAATAAATTAAATAGCTGAAAATATACAAACGACATATAAAAACCTCTAGAATACATCAAAAAAAGTGCTAATGGGGCTATTAAATGCCTATCTCAAAGAAACAGAAATTAGAAATCAACCTAACATCAGACCTCAAGTAGAAAATTTAGAGCAAACCAAATCTAAAATTATCAGAAGAAAATAATAACAAAGATCAGATCAGAACTAAATGAAATTGAGACATAGATAAAAGCTCAACCAAATGAAAAGATTGGCCCTTTGAAAAGATAAATAAAATTGATAAACTACTACCTAGCCAGGGGTCCTCAGACTATGACCCGTGGGCCACATGCGGCGTGTGAACTGTATTTGTTCCCATTTTGTTTTTTACTTCAAAATAAGATATGTGCAGTATGCATAGGAATTTGTTCATAGTTGTTGTTTTTTTTAAACTATAGTCTAGCCCTCCAACTGTCTGAGGGACAGTAAATTGGCCCCCTGTTTAAAAAGTTTGAGGACGCCTGACCTAGACAAACAAATAAAAGACATAAAATCCAAATAATCATAATCAGAAAAGAAATAACAGACATTACATCTGATACAGCAGAAACACAAAAGATCATGAGAGACTACTATAAACTACACACTCAGAATATAGAAAAACTGGGGAAAATGAATCAATGCCTGGAAACATACAACCTGTCAAGATTGAATTAGGAAGAAACAGAAATCCTGAAAAGACCAGTAAATCAGTAATGACTGGTGAGACTAAATCAATTTAAAAAATGAAGTCTCTCAGAAAAAAAATAAAAATAGGATCAAATGACTTCACAACCAAATTCTACTAAATATCAGGTCATCCATAAAGTTCATGTCCAATTTAGAATAGACAATTATTTTAAATTGCCCAAATGGTCAACTATTTTAAATTGTACAGGAACTTTATGGACACTGGTACCAGTCCTCCTAAAGCTATTCCAAAAAACAAAGGAGAGGGATACCTTCTCTAACTCATTCTACAAAGCCATCATCTCCCAGATACTGGACTCAGAAAAAAAAAACTATAGACTAACATGCCTGATGAAAATAGACACAAAAATGTACAACAAAATTAGTAAACCAAATCAGCAACACATCAAAATACACTATGATCAGATGAGTTTTATTTGGGATATAAGGATAGTTTAGCATATACAAATCAATAAATACAATTCATACATAAACAGAATTAAAAACAAAAAGTAAATAATCATCTCAATAAATGTAGAAAAAGCATTTGACAAAATCCAGCATTCCTTCATGATAAAAACCCTTAAAATACTAGACATAGAAGAAACATACCTCAAAATAATAAAGATCACGTATGAAAAATTTACAACCAGCACCACATTGACCAGAGAAGAGTTGAAAGCAATCCCTCTAAGGTCTGGAACAAGACCAGGATGCCCACTCTCAACACTTCTATTCAAAGTAGTACTCAAAGTCAACAACAGAGTAATCTGACAAGAGATAGAAATAAAAGCCATCCAAATTGAAAACGAGGAAGTCAAGTTATCTCTGCTTGCCAAGACTATGATCTTATACCTAGAAAATTCTAAAGACTCTTCCAAAAAACTTAGATTTGATAAATAAATTCATTAAAGTTTCATGATACAAAAATCAACATATAAAAATCAGTAGTATTTCTATACATCAAAAATGATTAAAAACTGAGAATCAAATCAAGAAGTTAATCCCAATTGCAATAGCCACAAACTCATCCACACAAATACACACACACAAATAAAATACCTAGAAGTATATTTAACCAAGGAGGTGAAAATACTGATAAAAGAAATTATAGATGACCCAAATGGGGAAGCATTCCATGCTCATAAATCAAAAGAATATGATTAAAATAACCATACTGCCCAAAGAAACCTACAGATTCAATGAAATCCTCATCAAAATGCCAATGTCATTTTTCATAGAATTAGAAAAAAAATCCTAAAAATTCACATAAAACCAAAAAAGAAGTGACTAGCCAAAGCCATACTAAGCAAAGAGAATAAAGATGGAGGCACCATATTACCTGACCTCAAATTATGCTACAGAGCTATAGTAAACAAAACAGCATGGCACATATGAAAATAGACACATAGATAAATGGAACAGAATCCAGAATCCAGAAATAAAGCCACATATCTACAACCAATTGTTACTTGACAAAGTCAATAAGAACACACACTGTGGAAAAGACACCCTCTTCAATAAATGATGCCAGGAAAAATGAATGGCTAAACGCAAAAGAATGAATCTGGACCCCTGTTCTATAACACATATGACAATCAACTCACAATGAATTAAAAGCTTAAATTACAGACCTGAAAGTATAAAAATACTAGAAGAAAACCTATGGAAAACCCTTCTGGACATTGGTCTAGGTGACAATTTCATGACTAAGAACTCAAAAGTACAAGCAATAAAACTAAAATAGATAAATGGGGCTTAGTTAAACTAAAAAGCTTCTAAACAGAAAAAGAAATAGTCAAAAGAGGCAACAGACAACCTGTAGAATGGAGAAAACTATTTGCAAACTGTGGATATGACAGGGGACTAATAACTAGAACTTACAGGGAACTCAAACAACTTAACAACAACAAAAAAAATCAAATAACCCCATTAAAAAGCAGGCAAAGGACACGAATAGACATTTCTTTTAAAAAGACATACCAATAGCCAGTAAGTACATGAAAAAATTCTCAACATCACCAATCATCAGAGAAATGCAAATAAAAACCACAATGAGATATCATCTTCCACCAACAAGAACTGCTATTAATAATAATAAAAAAAATATTTTGGACAAGATGCGGTGAAAAGCAAACACTTAAACACTGCTGGTGAGAATGTAAAGTAGTACAATCTCTATGAAAAACAGTATAGAGATTTCTCAAAGGACTAAAAATAGAACTACCAATCCATCCAGCAAAAAGAAATCATTATATCGAAAAGATACCTGGACCCATATATTTGTCTTAGCACTATTCACAGTGGCAAAGATACAGAATCAACCTAAATGTCCATCAGTGGATTGCTGGATAAAGAAAATGTGGTGTATATACATATAAATATATATTTACTATATACACACACACGCAATGGAATATTATTCAGCCACAAAACCAAATCACACCTTTTGCAGCAATATGGCTGGAACGGGATCCAAGCCATTACCTCAGGTGAAATAATTCAGCAACTGTCAAATACGTGATCCACATGTTCTCACTTTCAAGTGGGAGCTAAGTAATGTGAACACATGAACACAGTAGAATAATAGACACTGGACATTCCAAAGGATGGACGGGCGGAAAGGAGGAGACAGATGACAAATTGCTTAAGGGATACAACGTACATTATTTCAGTGATGGTTACACTTTATAAAAGCTCAGACTTCACCACTATGCAATATATCCATGTGACAAAACTACCTGTGTGCTTCTTAAATTTATACAAATTTCAAAAAAAAAAGAAACAGTTTAATAACTTCTGCAGAACTTAAAAGCCAGTTCTTCCAAGATGTAGATAGCATCTGATAACACAAAGCTGTGCATACTGTGTAACTCCTGTTACTCATCACTAACACTAATAAAAAAAAGCAAGTAAATTAATTTCTGAGATTTTCAAGTATTAATCCAGCATTTGTCTAGACCAGTGGTTCTCAACCTTTCTAATACAGTTCCTCATGCTGTGATGACCCTCAATCATAAAATTCGTTGCTACTTCATAATTGTAATTTTGGTACTGTTATGAATCGTAATGTAAATATCTAATATGCAGGATGTATTTAGGCCACCCCTGTGAAAGGGTCGTTCCACCCCCAATGGGGTTGCGACCCACAGGTTGAGAACCACTGGTTTAGTCAGTGATTGAAGAGTGAATGCCTTCAAAGGAAGAATGACTGTGGCACGTGTAGAGAGAACCACTATAAAATTTACTAAGAGCTGCCCGAAACCTTACAAAGTCAAATAATCATCTACAGAGTTGGACATTATAGCAAAGAAGGATCAATTTCTTCCCATGCCCCAAGATGACTTATTGCTAATAATGTAATGAAATGTAGCATAAAAGCAAAAGTTTTTGATCAGAGCTCCTAGAGCTATATAATATTTTTAGCATCATCTACTCTAATATAAATATATAAATATGAAAACTTCCCAGAAAGACTGATTTGCCCAATATAATACACTGAGTTTTAATTAAATATATTTTTCCTCAAACCAAAAGCCATGCATTTAATCTTCTCAGATTTAGCACTCAGTATTTAAGGGACAGGGGGACAGGAGCACAAGTTTCATAATGAACAATGTTTTAAGAAAACCTCCTAACGAAGTAACAAGGGTTTATATGAGTTATATGTATTAGCTTGCTAGAGATGCCATAACACAATTCTGTGGAGTGGGTGGCTCAAACAACAAAGACTCATTTTCTCACATTTCTGGAACCTAGAAGTCTAAGGTTAAGATTCCATTTCCCTGAGGTACGGCTCCTTGGCTTGCTGTTGGCCCCTTCTCTCTGTGTTCTCACCTGGCCTCTCCTTGGTTGAGTGTATTCCTGGAATCTCGGGGTCTCTCCTGTTCTTTTAAGAGTACCAGTAATACTGGATTAGGGCCCTACACCAACAACCTCATTTCAACTTAGTTTCCTCTTTAAAAACTTTGTCTTTAAAGATTTTAACATAGTTACATTCTGAGGAACTGGGCTTGGAACTTCAACATACAAATTTTAAATGAACACAATTCAGCCCATTACACACTCATGCTCTCTCTCTATATATATACACACACACACAAAGGACAAAGTTATTTCAAAAACTAATATAGAAGGAAAGAGGGAAGGAGAAGAAGGAAGTGGGGTCATGAATGTTTTTCTAGGACTCTTAACTAGTTTCTATGTAAGTTAAACCAGGGATTAACATGATGAGCTCTTTAAGTATTACATTCATTTAGGACCACCTATTTTTTTTTTCTTCAAAAAACTTAAAAGATACAAATCATGTATTGAGGTGAATAAAGTAAAATTTAATGGAAAAGTACATTCAAAGTCGACTGACTAGTCCTGTGTGGGTTATGTTCTCATGCATTTTTCATCACCAAGAAACAGCTTGTGAATGTCACACTTTACCATCACCCTTCTGAGCCCAAGTTTTAAATAGAAATCCTAAAACCTATATTAAACTTCAGTATAAAATGATCTTCAATGGGAAAAATATTGTGTTCACAGTTCCACTCTAAATTATTTAAAATCGGAATGAGAGGTCTGTGTGTTTGCTTATGTGCTCCTTCAAGAACGATTCCAATCTAAGTTAAAGAAAAATAAGTAACTTTTTACTCCTATTAGGCCTGAACTGCTAATGCATACTTCAAGTAAGTTACCACAAACTTGGCAAGTGATTAGGAAGTGAGTATTTTCACTTCTTAGAAAGGTACAAATGATTATCCTAAAAATGATATAAATTCTTCATAAATTGCTTCGTATAAAAGAGTCAATGTAAGTGTTTTAAGATAGACCATACTAAACTTAACTATTGGAGAAACTCAACTGAGGAAATTAGACAAACAAGAAAAAAAATTTTATAAAAATTTGCATTTTTATAAAATTTTTCATTTATAAGAATTACAAGAAGATGGCTAATGGTACCAAGTAGTCTATCTAATTAAGTGGATTTGGTTGCATTAACTGTCATGGTTAAAGTATATTCTACTAATATTGCAATGCCAGATAATTACAATATTGCCATAGTCAAAGAAAACAATGTTATTTGCCAGGTGAAGGTGATTTGTAGATATTGTGGAAATACACAATAATTCACAGATAGATGTGTTGGCTCCCTAGAAAGAATGAAACACATTAATTCCTCTGTAAAAACTGTCCTAGTCTATGGAAGAACAAGCCTATAGAATAGGGTATGTTTATGAGATAGTCTGAGCTTTGAGAGTTAGATTCTTACACAATCAGGCTTAAGTATGCAGAAATGGTTTGGTCTGTAATTACTATGCAATAAGTAAGAAATCCAAATGCTGTGTCTTTAAAGAAGCCAAAAATAAAATCCTTCCTATCAAATGAGCAAAAACTAACAATAAATCAGAAGGAGGGATCCTATTTAGTTTGATAATTAAAGTTCAGGCCTTTCATTTGGTTTTTTTTGTTTTTTTTTCCTTGCAACTTTATTATATCATCACATTTAAATAAAGATGCTGGATCAAAGTAAGATGTAGTCAACCTTGAACATTATCTTTGGCTCTCTGATGTCAGGTGTGTGGATTGATGAGAAACAACTTAATGGGACAACTATTCTCTGCTTATCACTTCCTTACGTACAGTGAAGGCGTGAGATATCCCTTTAGAGACTAAGAAATACCGAGGGCTAATCAGTAATTGCTAAAAGACACTAACTGCATGGAGATATGGAATTTAACGAGATAATGTTAATACATTTTTTAAAAATAGAACAAAGGTGCAGAGAACCATCAATTGTCTGGATCAGTGGAGGGCAACATTGGCATGGATAATGAAAAGTGCAGGTAATGTTCCAGCAGAACAGTGTTTGCCACCCAGCCATGAAGAAAGTCTTCCTTGCCCTGGCCTACTTCATTCTTTGTGCACTAAAATAACAACTAGCTAAATCTCAAGTGATTGCTGAGTTTGTATATAAAGCCCTGGATTTTAAGCCTTCATAATATCACCATTAGATCGGTCCCATTATTATCCATATTTGTACACGAAGCATTTAAAGACTGGCAATATGAAATAACTCATCCTATAGAACCAACAGAACTAGAATTCAAACCAAGTTAATCAGAAATGAGAATGTATTTTCGTTACCATTACTATGTTGGTGGAATATTCCCATGGGTTCATAAGTCATACCGAAATGGAGGAAACTCTAATCACGGTTAGATCTGTCCTCTATTAAAACCCCATACCTAGAGGCAGACATGGGTTTTTGATCTGCATTTTAACATTGTATAAGTATACCTTGATGTTCATTATAATGATACCATGATATGGTATCTGTTATGAATGCCCAAAATTTCATACTGACTTTTTCGAAAATGGATTTTTTACCCTCATACATAACCCCTTGCTTAAGATTTTTGAGAACTCTCTGAATAATAGAAAAACAATAATTAAGAATTCTTGCTTTATTATATTATACTATAATTATGAAAATAGATAGGTATCAGAGTGAGAGAGGAAGGATATAATCAGAATTACAGGACCCATTAACCACAATTTAAAGTCAAACCTGCTGGGCAATTTTTCTATTTCCTTTGATCTCCAGAACCAGCTTTACTACCCACATTGATAGCTCTACCACAGCCACACTAAGCAAGCCACAGTTGGGAAGCAACTTGGTACAAACCAGATCAAAGTGTTGGATAGACAGACGGACCAAACACTGCATAAGGGAATAAGCGGAGAAAAGAGCTTGGTTTTATCTGGAAATTGTCCATTCTCCACAAGGAGGGAATGCCAGATGAGATTATCTTCCCAAGAATGAGTATCTGAGAACTCATTCTTGGGAAGATAATAACTAAGTTGAACTCTCATTTGCAAGTATATACCCTCCTCTCCGCAGATTAAGCTTGCCAATCATGAGATGTAAATTTTTATGATGAAGAAAAGAGGTAAATATGGAGCAATTTGTGGAATATATAAAGGACTTTAAGCTAAATATGAATTTCTGAAAACATGTTCTCTTTAAGCTCAGTTTATGACAGCACAACTCAATGAAATCCTTTCTAAGTTCGGCCAACAAGACAGGCAGCTTCCTATTACCCTCCCAATAACTGCAGCCATGAGCGCTGCTAGGCTGGGGGAGGTGATCGGAAAAGAGGAAGGAAGGTTCGGCATGTCAGTGACAGTATTAAACACAACAGGGACAAGTCCTAGGAAAAGCAGACACTCAAAAAATATCTAAAACAAATAAACAAAATCTGTCAAACACCTCCCTGAAATAATTTACCAGTTTAAATAAATCACATTCTTTACTTTTTTCCAGAACTTTCAAGTGCCACTATCAGACCGAGCAAGGTGGCTTATGCCTATAATCCTAGCACTCTGGGAAGCCGAGACAAGAGGATTGCTGGAGGTCAGGACTTGGAGACCAGCCTGAGCAAGAGCAAGATCCCGTCTTTAAAAACTAGCCTGGCATTGTAGTGGGCACCTATATTCCCAGCTACTCAGGAGGCTAAAACAAGAGAACTACTTGAGCCCGGGAGTTGGAGGTTGCCATAAGCTATAACACCCGGCACTCTACCCAGGGCAACACAGTGAGAGTCTGTCTCAAAAAAATAAATTAATTAAAAAAAAATAATAAAGGAAAGTAAGCTAAAGTGCCACTATCTGGGAAAACTTAGCAAATAAGACTAGCCCAATGGCCCCTGAGGTCAAGGTACTCCTCATCCCTGGATTTCAGTCCTGGTTCCTAAAACATACAATGGCCAGAATATGAACAGCACATAGATATATGTAGCTGGAAAGATGTGGTATTTTAAAATGGTTTCTAACACTGCATTTCCAAGAAACGATGCTTTTCTCATTAAAATAGTGGCTGCAAGGCCATAATTCTGTCACATTCTCCTTCCCTGCTAACTCTACTCTTGAAGCCCATTCGAGATAAGTAATACTTTTAAAGAAATAACAACAAAATAAAGGTACGACATTAATCCTGTGACTCTTAGGTAAAAGGACCCCTCCTTTGATGTTTACCAGCCATCATTACATCTTCTACACATCTTTAAGAATAGTGCTTTCCCATGGTCCCCATGGGTGTGAAATGATCAAACCCATACATTATTACAAGGGATGTAAAATGGTGTTACACAAGAAGTGTTTCTGCCTCCATTTTCTGCCCAATTGGGAATCCAGTGGAAATTAGTCTTTCCACAAAACACAAAGTGTAATAAAACACCTCTTCCTATCACAACAGGGGGGAGAACAGTAAGACAGCAGGCAGAAAGAACTCAGGAAAAAAAAAAAAAAAAAAAACAATATTATAGCACTCTGCTAAAAGAGAAAAGAAACCATTTCCGGTTTCATAAGGAAAAAGCAAAGACATTTTTCCAGAACACACTGAAAGGAAGCAAAAACTCCTAAAATGAGAAGAATGTATAGCAACTTTCCACACAAAGTTGTAATATAAGTGCCTTAATTAAAAAAAAAAAGTCATCCCACGGTGAGCCAGCAAAAGGGGAAGCCCAATATGAAACTCAGGAAAAAGGTTCTAAGGAAAGTTAACAATAAAATAAGACACACAGAAAGTTTCCAGGTAAACTTGCGGGCTTGGACACATATATTTATCTCTCCCTCTCACCAATCCATACTAAAATGATAATAAAGTTACAAACCATGAGAGCAAGCAGAATGAGTAAGGAGAACACTACAGACAAAATTTGAAGTTTTAGAAGTTAAATAGATGAGAGGTCATTCCCTAGGATGGGTTTAAAAAAAAAAAAAAGGCTTGATGCCTAAATGACCACAGGTATAACCCAGTAAGAAATAAGTCAATTCATATATCAGAATCAGAAACACTCAAAAATTAGAGACTAAGGTCCACAGTGGGCTAAAAACCAAATGACTAGTTGGAGTGGGTTCAAAAGGAGGTCCTTTCCTCTAAATTCTTCCAGCCAGGGGTGTCTCCCTCCCCAGGCCCAGCAGAGGCTTATTCTCACAAGAGGTTGGATCAGAGAAGTTCACTAGAACAGGGACACGAGAAGTGGAGAGCGGGATGAAGACACATACTGAATGAGAAGTCACAAAAGAGTCTGCACAGAGAACTGAAAGGCCCTCAGTTTCTTCTTGATCATTTCAAAATAGCGTAAGTTTAGTTTATTTTCCAAAAAAACAGATTGGTAAATCTGCTTTAGGAGAGCTACCCAACCAAGAAAAAAGACATTTGAGAGCACGCCCATGAAATTACCAGGTCTTCACGAGCAGTCCCTAAGTTGAAGTCCACCAGCTGCCAAAGCCACCCAGGCAGAGGGAACTTCCAGACAACTTGTCAATACCTAACTCATTATATAAATTGAGAGCCAACAGTTCTCTCCAACAGACATAACATAAAACCGCCAAAATGCTCAACAGGCAAGGCAGAGACCAAATAAATAAAAACAAGGAACTCAAAGTAAACTCAGAGATAATTTAGAGATTATATAAAAGAAAAAAAAATTTTCCCAAAGCCACATTTAGTATCCTCAAAAACATATGAAGTGATACATTATTCAATAAAAAAGAACAGGATGATTTTTTTTTTTTAAAGAACATTCAAAGAATAAGAAAGAGCTTGTGGAAATAAACGTTAGCAAAGTTAAAAATGCAATTGATGGGCTAGAAATTAAAGTCTTAAAAATACCCACAAAGAAGAAAAAAGATTTTATCTACGAGGGGAAAGATAAGGGAATCAGAAGATCTAGAAGATCAATAGTGCCAATATCCATCTAACAAAAATGTTTTTAAAGAGGATTAAAAGGAACAATTAAATAATAAAATACTTTCTGAAACTGAAATTAATTTCAAAATTGAAAAGACCCACCAAATAGTAATAAAAAAATCTACACCAGCAATAAAAAGAAAATCCTCAAAGTTTACACAAAGAAAAAGAAGATTAAAAAATAAATTGGCAAACAGTCTAGGGCTTTCAATAACAACATAGAAACTGAGAAAACAACAAAACAAGGTCTTCAAAATTCTAAGAAAAAATTATTTTGGAATCATATACCCATAAAGAATAGTAATCAAGTAATCATTTATGAACAAAACCATAGTCATATGTGCAAACCTTTCATCACCCTTTCTTAAGAAACTACTAGAGAATAAGCTTTGACAAAATGATGACATAATCAAAGAACAAGAAAGATATGTGACCCAGAGAGTAAATATTTAACACACAAAAAAAGAAAGGAAAATAAAATTCACAAGAAAATACTGAAAGAAAGAGTTACAACCGTAGGCTTGAAGGTGAAGCAATCCAGACTAATTTAGGACTATGGAGAATTTTAAGGGCAATCGGGGGGAGAAAAACTGGTAGATTACCTGATTTTGATTTGTTTTAGAGGAGTTTTATAGTTTTGCCACATAGTTCTAGGTTTCAGTCTGTGATTAAAATTATATTAATTACAATAATCATGGAAGAATGAAGAGGAGGCAATTATAACTAGGAAAATTTTTAAATTGCACATGGAAGGAAATTTCATCATAGTACGTTATGTGGCTTCACTATAAACAGTACTTACGTTACCATACAATTATAAATATTGTATATTAATTTAAGCCAAAAAGTAGGAAAAATGTATTTGGGAATGGACATGTAACACAGAATATTTCAATTCTGTACCAAAATATTCCTTTGTACACAGCAAACCACTAGTTATATCTAAAGTCCATACCCCTCCACACCTATTTCTGGACGTTCTCTTTCCCAGGGCCCTGGTGAATCGCCCTGCAGAGTTCTACTCTAACATTCCCTATTTGGCACAGGGCATTGTTCTAGAAAAGCACTTCAACTTGTCTTTGTGAACAGTCACAGGAGGAAAATTAGCCAACTACTCCCCAAGTAGGAATAATACAAGTGAACTAATTTTGACATTTATTCTAATATGAAATTTTTTGTGAATTTACATATTTCAAAACCATCCAGATAGTAAAGTTCAATAACCTCTCCAAGGGTCTGAATAAAAGGATCTTTAATTATAAGTTCCTCTAATGAGAAACAATTAAAAAACATGATTTTTCTAAAAACTAAGTTGAATCATTTCATTCATTTAACGTGCTAGGTGCTTATGAATAAGGAGTCCATAGATAGCTTTCTTGCTCTCTCTCTTCTAAAACCTGAAACCACCCTGGGAGAGAATGCGTAATAACACACTGATAAAGACACTTGCTGTCTTCCAGCTCAGCATGTTATTATTACAAGAGGGATATTCCTTCTGTTTGCCCATGAGAAACAAGCAGACTGCACTTACAGAGCTGGGGCTGGAGTGCCGCCTAACTTTGGGGGACTCTTTGCCAGCAGAGGAGGTCTTAAAGTTAATACAAGCATTGTTCTCAGAATGCACCCTCTTTACTTGGTTAGTTGGCTTCTCAAATGGGTCAAAAGTGCTCTGTGTCCTCTGAACTCTGACTTTTTTATCCTCAGGAATTGTGTCCAGGGGTTTGATCACTGAGTCCATTCCCTGGCAGTTCCGTGTAGACATCTTTGTGACACATATCTGAAAAAGAAAAGAAATTAAATTTAGAACTCTCCGCTGAAACTTTAATATCACTAAACATGCTGATATATTACTCTAGAAAATGTGCCAATTTGAATTTCAGAAAACCCCCAAATCCCACACTCTGAAAGCTAACTCAGTTTAAATCATAGTACAAAAAAATTCCTCCTAATCATTCTGCTTATATTTGCTTAGAGCTCACACTAAGAAATCTACTCCTAAAATAGGAGACTGGAGTCCTAGACGGCTCGTACACAGGTTCGTGACCGGTGTCACATGTTACACCACCTGATTGCTAGTGGGCTATTTCTGAGTCAGTAAGAGGTTGGATAACTTGCCTTAATGTTAAAGGAAACAAAACAAAACACACACAAAAACTAAAAACCAGTTGGGTTGAATCAGATGGGTTATCATGGAAGCAGCAAACACAGCTATAGAAAAACAGGCATTATGTTGCTTGAAAGTTTTATACGGAAATACGAATGTTTAAAATCTGTCCCATCTTGATTTCATCTCCAAATTGGAATGGAGCTCAGGTTAGAGATACTGAAGAACTGAGGACAATAATAGTGATTTTTTTAATTCCAAACTACTGGATAAAAAGCAATAGTACAGCAAAAGAAAAACACTAAAAAACACTCATTTCAAAATTTTGTTTACGCCGCTCCACTAGACCTGTACTTCCCGCCCTCCCTTCCCTTCTTCACTCATTTGCTTTCTGCAGGGCCTGCCCCACTCTCATTTATTTTAGTCTGCCTTTTGCTCCTTGTTTTCTCCTTTATGTTCTAATCCTTGCTCTCATTCTCCCTGTCAGAGAATATCCTTTGTTGTCCTTATGGAATAACTTTATGGCCTCTAGCTTGTCTGTAATGCAAGGTAACTTTATTATTCTCTCTAGAGAAAAAGACAACTCTCAATAAAACGCTTTCCAGAATTTCTTCTTATATAAAGTTCCCTATATGCTATCAAAAAGCAGAAAAACAGAAGATGTTATTGAAATGCCTACATTATTATCATAAATACATAAAGTTTTTGAGTACATATTTCTGATCTGTCATTGGCTGAATCTGTGGATGCAGAACCCACAAGACATGGAGGGCTCTGCAATTCTGTAACAGTCATAGAATAATACCACGTGGGGAATAAATACATCTGCACATATGGACAGAAATAGGTAGATACAGATACACATACAGACACAGATAGATACAGATATTTGTACGTGTGGCTATGAACCAGTGAAAAGTATAGAAGGAAACTAACTGTTAACTTCAGATACCTCCAGACATGTGGAACTGAATGGGTAAAGAGTGAGATTCACAATTTTTTGCACACCCCATATTGTGTGAATTAGATAATAAACATGCTGACTTGCGCAATTATTTTAAAAGCCACTGAAGTGGGAAAAATATATAATCAAACTAAGCTCTCTCAAGTTTTTGAAATAAAAAAGCTTTTAATTAAATATTAAGCATCAACTCTGTTCCAAGAGTGTGTCTCAACTACTAAGCACAGGCTGAATTCTAATTAAGTCAAATAGGAAGAATATCATGATACATTTCAGCACACCACAAAATTACTAAAGATAATTTTTATGGCCTCAAGGCAGAATCCTCTACTTCTGATCAAAAAGGAACAATTTAGCAGGAGCAAGTTAGATGTCCACAATAGCACAATATTTTTAAGGGTTTTTGCGTTCTTTTCTTTTTCTTTTTTCTTTCCTTTTTTTCCTTTTTCTAAGAGACAGGGCCTACCTCTATTATCCAAGCTAGAATGGAGTGTTACAATCATAGTTCAATGCAGTCTCAAACTCCTGGAAAATAAACATTGCCAGTATCCCTACCAGGAATGGGAACACTGACTTTACTATATGTTTCCTACAAATTTTAAAAACAAAGTTATACGAATAAATTCAGACAATTAGATGAAACAATCAAATTCTTTGAAAAAAAAAAAATTCACCCATCCAAGCTTACTCAAGAAGAAATAGATGAGCTGAATAGGCCTGTATCCATTAAAGAAACTGAATTTGTGGTGACAAACCTTACCACAAGTACAATGCCAGAGCCAGATGGCACCACTGGTGGAAGTAAACCAAACATTTAAGGAAGAAATAGCATGAATTCTACAGAAACTCTTCTAAAATATTGATGATGAAGAAATACTCCCCATCAGAGTCTATGAAACCAGCATCATTCTAACACAAAAACCACACAAAAAACAATACAAAGAAACTTCATGTTTTCTCTCATGAAAACAGAAGCCAAAAATTATTGGTACATTTTTGAATTCAGTAATGTGCAAAAAGATAATAAATTGTGACGATGTAGTATTTATCCCCAAAATGCAAGGTTAGCTTGACATCCACAAACGCGTAATTCACCACTTTAATACATACGCAATTGTGTTTCCCAGTGACACCCCCTTCTAGGTATTCACCCTTGAGTGTGGGCTGCATGTGTTGACTCGTTCCAATAACAAGAATATGGCAGAAATCATAGGATATCACTTCTGAGAAAAAATTAAAAGACTGTTGCTCCTATAGCGGTGCTCTCTCCTTCACAACTGCTCTTTCCTACATCACTAGCCATGGGAAAAGCCAGCTGCGACGTTGTGAGGCCTCCTGTAGAGAGGCACAAGTGTAGAAGGACTAAGCCCTGCAGACAACCAGGAGCCAGGCCTTCTCGGCCAACAACGGCAACACTCGGCCTACAGGTGAGACCCTGGGCACCTGTATTAGAGAGCCACAGAACTTGCGAGAGAAAAAGTAGTTTCTTGTTTTAAAATGTTAAGTTATGGGGTAATTTGTCATGCAGCAATAGATAACACACATTTTTTTAATAATCATATGAGCATCTCAATAGACTCAGATAAGGCATCTCAATAGACTCAGATAATGTTAAAATGTACTAATTTTTGGCTTCTGTTTTCATGAGAGAAAACATGAAGTTTCTTTGTATTCTTGACAAATTCCATTAATGATTTTAAAAACTCTCAATAAACTAAAAACAGAACAAAACTTCTCTACCTGATGAAGGGCATCTACAAAAAAATTGACACTCAACATCATGGTTATTAAAAACAGGAGTAAGTCAAGGATGTCACTTTCACCACTTTGAGTCAGCACTGCATTGTAAGTTCTAGACAATGCAATAAAGCAAGAAAAATAAATAAAGTCATCCACATTAAAAGAACAGACTCTATTCACAGAATACATGACCATCTATACAGAAATCAAAAGAAATCTAGTTTTTTTTAAAACCACTAGAATTATTAAGTGATTTCTTTTATCAAGGGTGCAAGATACCAGAACAATATACAAAAATCATTTGTGTTTCTAAATACTAGCAACCATCAGAAATATGAATTTTTGAAAACACTACCTGGAAGTATCAAACAATATAAAATATTTAGTAATAAATACAACAAAACATGTATAAGAACTGTACACAGAAACTATAAAACATGCAGAGAGAAGCTAAAACTAAGATGGGACTCAAAAGAGAAGGATTAATTCAGGAGTCTTGAAATTTACTGTGACATGCACAGGAAGAAACTAATCTGTGTGTTTCAGCCATAAAATAGTAGTAGTTTCTTACTTACCTAAAAAAGATATATATACATGTATATGTATATGTGTATGTATATATAAAAGTAATAAATTTACATAAAATGATAAAAGTAGACGTTTATGTGATGTATGAATAGTGGGAAAATCGTAGCTCATAAGGACTCTAACCTTATCCATGCAAAGTCAGCACCAGGACACGTAAACCTCACAAAAATATCAGGTTCTGCCAACCTGAATGTGGAGCTAATTTTGATACTACATTCAAGGTCTTTGAATCACGTTAGTAAAAAAGACATTAGATAGAAAACTCTATTTTTTCCCCAACCTAAAATATATGGACAACATTTACAATGAAGTATAACTTTGGAGTGTATAGATACCAGAACAAACACAAAAGCAAAAAAATTACCAAGAGTGAAGTAACAATATCACTTCAACATTATCAGTAGAGGAAAGAAAAGCAGTAAGGACACCATCAAAGCTAAAAAAAATGAAGTTAATTTTTAACCAGCTCATAAAACCATATAAACTCATATTAAGCCTTTCATTTCCTGCCTTTCACGCTGCCAGTTCTGGCAAAACAAAGACTCACAAAGTCATTCGTTGGCTTTAGGAGAGAGAGGAACTACAACTAAAAAATTTTGTTAGTTCTGAGTCTGTACAATTTAATCAAAAGAAACTGTAACAGAATTAATTAAAGGCCTGTCTCCATTTTTATGCCTTCAGGGCCTTATGTCAATATGTCTTGAGTCAGGCAGCCTCTGTTTTCATGGATCTGACAATGGCACACATGACAAAAGTAAAAATCAAGGGAAGCTGTACACCTGTGGAAAACCAACTTTTCTACAGCACTCCACCATCATGACAGAAGAATGGCAGCCTGGGGAGGTGCCTGTGGCTCAAAGGGGTAGGGCACTGGCCCCATATGCCAGAAGTGGTGGGTTCAAGCCCAGCCCCGGCCAAAAATTGCAAAAAAAGAAAAAAAAAAGAAAAGAAAGAAAAAGAAAAAGAATGGCAGCCTTGTCCCAATTGTTAACGGAGGAAAAAATTTTTAAACAAAATTTCTAAACCTAAGTATTTCCCACAAACATTCTTAAACACTTCATGTTTATCATTCCTGCCATCTACTAGCAAATGACAAAATACAAGCAGAAAATAATCAACATATGACAGACTTCTTAAAAACAGTATTCTTTTAGGGACACATTCCTATGACTGTTACATTAGTATATCCATAAACATATTCCTTGCTAGTTAGTTTCTAGTTCAGGTATTAATTTTAAAATACATCAATATTCCACAGCGGTTTGCAGAGTATCTTGTATTCCAGGCACCCCTACCAGATGAATACATTTGAGACTCAACGTCTTCTTACCTAGTTCCATGCAAACAAGGATGTTGTCTATGTTATCACACCCTTTTCCTACAGGGCCTTGCTCAGTGCCCTGGCCCTTGGTAAAGCTCAATGAGGTTTTGATGAATCAATAAATCAGTTTTAAGACACTCTTTAACTTCTCTTCATATTTTGCAGCCAAAAAAGCTAAAGCTCTGGGACATTTGTTATCTGAAAGCTATTGTTAAAAAAATTTTTTTTGAAACAAATAATAAATATGTGTATATTCATAAAGTGCTATCAACAAGATTTTTTAATAAAGTAAGCTCACTGTGAAATCCTAAAATGACACCTATTTCCCTTTCCTTGCCCTATGATGAGAAGGTCATATGGCAAATGGGAGCTTACCAGGAGTGGGCTATCCAGGGGAGCCCTTCAAAAGTGGAGCATTTTCGAAGCTAGTGGCAAGAGAAAGTCAGAGCAACATGATCTAGCTAGCCTGAAAAAAAGCAAATGTTCATGC
Source organism: Arctocebus calabarensis (assembly GCA_963573935.1). Lineage (NCBI taxonomy): Eukaryota > Metazoa > Chordata > Mammalia > Primates > Lorisidae > Arctocebus > Arctocebus calabarensis. The sequence goes on from CAUYON010105300.1 coordinate 58,581, forward strand.
TATGAACTGTCTACATACAGGGACCACAAGGCACAGAACGGCTGGGGGGCATTTAAGAGCTGAGAGTGGTCTCTGCCTCACACCTGGAGAAAAATGAAGGTCACTGCTGGATAAGCACAAGACAATGAGTTCTTCCCACCCTGGGGAGCTTGTAAGAGGACCCTCAGGCCCAGATGAGAATCACGTCAGCCAACCTCTTAACCTTTGCCTAAAGTGACATCTTAGGCAAAGAAGCCAGCTGTGACAAGCCCAGACTCCTAGCCTACAGAAACTGCGGGACAATAAGCCAGTAAGTGTGTGGAAATGTGTGATACAGCAATAGAAAATGAATATACTCATTTTACTGAAATTGCTTGAAGTACTCTGACATTTGAACAGAATGTTCTTAGAAACACTGCTGCAGATATCACTTTCCAAATGTGCTACACTGTATCAGATCCCGGAGAAAATAAGCAATGCTTCTCATGCCTAGTATGAATATATGAGCATACAAATTCTGACAGTTAAGTTCACAGTCAGTCTAGAAAAAGTGCTACATACCTCATTGCTGAATACCACTATAGCCACCTTCAAAGTACTACCCTTGACCATCTGACGACCAAGGTGATATTTGACAGTGAGGTATACAGCACTTTTTCCAGGATCAGTTTGCAAACTTAACTGTCAGACCTCGTACAATGAGGCTTTTCTGCACAATGTCACTCCATTAATATTAGAAGCTTGGGCAGCATCTAGGCTCAATAGGTAGGGTAGGCCCCATATTCCAAGGGTGGCAGGGTCACACCCGGCCCCAGACAAACTGCAACAAAAAATAGCCGGGCGTTGTGGCGGGCGTCAGTAGTCCCAGCTACTCGGGAGGCTGAGGCAAGAGAATCGTCTAAGCCCAAGAGTTGGAGGCTTCTGTGAGCTGTGACGCCACAGCACTCTACCAAGGGAGACAAAGTGAGACTCAATCTCAAAAAAAAAAAAATTAGAAGCAAGTTTTCCACATAATTAAGTTTATTCACAGTTTATGCTGGGTCTGCATTTCACGCAGGTTTGTGTGAACAATAGTGGTGTCAATGCCTGCTATGTGCACACATCTTCATCCAGAAAAGTAACCTCCACTTGAGTTTTCCACAGAGGGCAAAGTAACCGTTCTGGAAGAATTTCAAGTTTCCAATATTTGGGATGAACTACTTAAATGTAATCTGGCCATCTCTGTTAACCACAAGTACAACAGAAAGCAGAATCCAACCCCTTCATAAAGATTAGGGGGAGTCAGTCTTGCTGAGCTCACAAGCTTGGAGGACAGTTCACCTTGCAAACCCTGAACAGAAAAATGAGTTGATTTAAAGAAGGAACTGAGCAAGACAAAGTAAGAACATACTTATTCCCTGCAGAAAGCTATAATTTCTTGCAGCTTTAAGAATAAAAATATTGGAGTAGCCAGGGTGCATGAAGATAGAAGTGAATAGTCTGGATCCCAGCAGTGAAAGAGGGAACTCAGGGACAGATTACAGCCTGGTAGAATGCAGGTCTTCAGCTGAAGGCTTTCATCAACCTGTCAGCAATCTAAATTAATACCTCCCTCCACCAAATCGAGTTATTGTTTTTGCCTATAACAAAATGTTTATGGTCAGTGCAGAAGAAGGTCTTAGTAAAAGAAATAACCTCCCACATAAGAAAAAAAAATGAACAGAAGAGTGCTATATCATGTTGAAAAAAAAAATCAGTAAAAACACAATCTTCAAAAAGGCAGATTTTTCCAACCACCAAATCGTAGCCCTTTTATCCAGTACTAACTTTCATGTGCACCTGAAGTGCCCAGGTTTTGGCCTATGTTCCAATTCTCTGCTAAAAAAAACATAATAATAATAAAGAAGAAGAAGAAGAAGATGCCATCCCTATTAAAATACCAACATCCTACTTTCAAGACTTGGAAAAAACGATTCTGCGCTTTGTATGGAACCAGACAAAACCCCGTATAGCTAAGGCAGTCCTTAGTAATAAAAACAAAGCCGGGGCTATCACCATACCAGATTTTAGGCTGTATTATAAGGTCATAGTGGTCAAGATAGCATGGTACTGGCACAAAAATAGGGATATAGATACTTGGAATCGTATAGAAAAACTGGAAATGAAACCAACAACTTATAGCTGTCCAATCTTTGATCAACCAAACAAGAGTGTTCCCTGGGTGAAAGACTCCCTATTCAATAAATGGTGCTGGGAGAATTGGATATCTGTATATAAAAAACTGAAACTGGATGTGTACCTTTCCCCCCTTACAAAGATTGATTTGAGATGGATAAAGAATTTAAATTTAAGGCATGAGATGATGAAAATTCTCAAAGAAAGAATTGGAAAAACATTGGATGATATTAGCCTGGGGAAAGACTTTATGAGGAAGACTGCCATGGCAATAGCAACAATAAACAAATGGGACTTAATTAAACTGAAAAGTTTCTGTACAGCCCAGGAGACAAGAACCAAAGCAAATAGACAACCTACCCAATGGGAAAGGATATTTGCACATTTTGAATCTGACAAAAGTTTAATATCCAGGATCTATACAGAACTTCAATTAATCTACAAGAAAAAACCCAACAATTCTATACATCAATGGGGGAAAGAGATGAATAGATTTTTCTCTAAAGATGACAGACA
>CAUYON010105302.1:0-15960 GCA_963573935.1 Arctocebus calabarensis
CTTTATATAGTGATCAAGGAAATGCCATGAAGGATATCTGTAACAGTATGATCAAAATATTTCTGAATGTATATGAATCATGCCCTGTGATTGCACCAATGTACATAATTATGATTCAATAAAATTATTAAAAAAAAATTATAGATAACAAAAATACATGAAAAAAATCCCATGCTCATGAATCTGAATAATTTTAATATTGTTATTATATACTGAAAATGTAATCTATAAATTCAGTGCAATTCTATCAAAATATTAGTCATTTTTCATAGAATTAGAATAAACAGTTCTAAAATTCACATAGGACCAAAAAAGATCGCTAATAACCAAAGCAATCCTAAACCGAAAGAGCAAAACTGTATATACCACATCACTTGACTTCAAGGACAACCAAAACAGAGTGGTATAGGATAGAGTAGAGAAATAAGAACTAAAACCACATACCCACAACCAACTGATGTTTGACAAAAAACACACACTGGTGTAAGGACACACTATTCAATAAATGATGATGGGAAAATTGGATAGCCAAATGCAACAAAATGAAACTGGATCCCTATCTCTTACAATATACAAAAATTAACACAAGATGGATTATAGACTTAAATATCATATCTGAAAACACAAAAATCCTAGGAAATATTCTTCTGGACTTAGAAGAAAAGAAATTATGACTAAGAATTTATGACTAAGACACCCAAAGCCAAATAGACAAAAAGGACTTAATTCTACTAAAAAAAAATCTAAACAGCAAAAGAAACATTCAAAAGAGTAAATAAACTTATAGAATGGGAGAAAATATTTGCAAACTAAGTGTCAAAAAAACAAAGACTAATATCCAGAATCTAAAAAGATCTCAAACAATTCAGCAGACAATCATATTAAAAAGTGGGTAAATCGGCTTGGCGCCTGTGGCTCAACGGGCTAAGGCGCCAGCCACGTACACCTGAGCTGGCAGGTTCGAATCCAGCCCATGCCCACCAAACAACAATGACGGCTGCAACCAAAAAATGGCCGGGTGTTGTGGGGGGCACATGTACTCCCAGCTACTTGGGAGGCAGAGGCAGGAAACTCACTTGAGCCCAGGAATTGGAGGTTGCTGTGAGCTGTGATGTCACAGCACCCTATCCAGGGTGACAGCTTGAGGCGCTGTCTCAAAAAAAAAAAAAAGTGGGTAAATGACATAAACAAATATTAATATTGTTATTGTTATTCTACTGGCCATGAAACATATGAAAAAATACACAACATCACTAATCACCAGATAAATGCAAATTAAAACCACAATAAGATATCATCTTACCCTAATTAGAAAGGACACTATTAAAAAGTAAAAAAATAAAAAATAGATGTTGGCATGGATGCAGCAAAAAAGGAGCACTTATACACTGTTGGTTGGAATTTAAATTAGTACAACTTGTATGAAAATTGGTATGAAGATTTCTCAAAGAAATGAAAGCAGATCTACATTTGACGCTGGAATATCATTACCGTATATCTACCCAGAGGAAAAGAAGTCATTACATCAAAAAGATACCTGCACTTATGTTTATTGCAGCACAACTCACAATTGCAAAGATATGGAATCAAACTTAGTGCCCCTCAACTGATGAGTGGATAAAGAAAATGAGGTGTGTATATATAGAAAGAGATAGATATACACATTTATGCATAAACATAGATATATATATACACATTATACCCATCTACACACACATCATCTTACTACTCAGCAATAAGAAATAATTAAATTATATGTTTTGCAAAAATTCAGATGGAACTGAAGGCCATTATCCTAAATGGAGCAACTCAGGAACAAACAAATAAATGCCACATGTCCTCATTTATAAGTGATAACCAAAATATGGCTACACAAGGGTACCCAGAGTGCTATAATGGACAGTGGAGACTTGAAAGCAAGGAGGGTAGGTGAAGAATGAAGAATTACCTCCAAGTTACAACACACACTACTCAGGTGATGAGTGCTTCAGAAGCTCAGACCTCACTATAATATAAGCTAAAAAAATCTTCTAAACAGCAAAAGAAACATTCATACATATGATAAAATTCAACTTATACCCCCTAAATCTATTTTTAAAAGAAAGAAAAAAATTGGAATGGAAAATGTATTTTAATTATTATTTTCTGTTCATTTATTCCTTCAATCTTGATTAAGACCAGGAATTAGTCAAATTGTTCCTCTTTTTAACTGTATTTATTGTAATTACCTTTCAGTCCTTTTGAAAGAGCCCTAAAATCCATCACAAAGATGGAAGTACAATGCAAAACAAGAGAAGAACATAGATTCTACCTCCCCTAATTTTAAAATCTTCAGTGATATCAAGATTAGACACTTAATAATAAGATAGGTAGAAAAAAAATCTGCAGAAAATTTTTAGAATTTTCCATTTATTCTCTTTTCACCTGAGGATTTAGTAATTAACTGTCTACTAGAGAGTTTATTCTTCAGAAGGCTTTAGTGTAGTTTAGTATTTTTCTCCTTTAGGGAAGTAACGTGAGTGTACATAAGCTACTAAAGTGAATTGAGTATGTGGCATCATACCCACTACAACACTGAATGTTATTATATTTATTTTTCTTTATTGTCAACTTAATAATAATTTCTCATCTTTGTATCAGTTAATTTCATGCTTTCCTACACAGGAACTGAGAACAGAGGAAACTTTATATATTTCTCAATTTATTTTTAAATAATATCAAGTCTAGATTTTGTGTTGAGTCAATAAGAATTTAAAGTTTAAGGTTGGGCCAAAATGATCCTATATTTCACCCTTTTAGCAACTACGTACTCTATATGGACAAATGAAAAATAATAAAAATAACACCATTGAAATAATTCACAAATTTGTTTATAAAATGTTACAAACCTTATGAAGAACTTTGAAGTCAAGGTCTATGTCCTGTTCATATTATTCATTTTCAGAGCCTAGTGATATTCAACAACATATGATAAACATTAATATATATGAATGAATGAATTTATTTTAATTTCATAGACTTTTGAAAAATAAACCTACACTATTGTGTTGTTGCAGATAATTATTTTAATTGCCCACTATGATAATTAGTTAAATGTAATCATTCATCTTTACAACATTCCATAAACTAGGTATTATTAATTACATTCAAAAAATGAGAAAATTGTTGAGCCACAGAAATTTTAAGTAAACTGTACCAGTTCTTTTAGACACTAATATGTGAACCTGGAAGTCAGTTTTATGTCTGACTCCAGAGGGCATGATTTTTCTATCATATTATGAATGGTGATGTATGTGTCTGAGTCATAAAAATTTGCAATAATGAGTATTTATTTCCTATCATAAATTTCTATGTAGACATTTCTACAGGGCTGAGACTTCATAATTTTAGGCATGTTATTTAGGCACTTTGACTTATCTTCTAGACAGACCCATTCAATTTTCTGTATGCATGATATACGACAGAAATATGAAAGATACTTCTTCAAATAGGCTTTTTTGTAGGAAAAATAGAACGGTATTGTAAGCAAGGCATTTAAATATTGGTATTAGTTAATTTTACCAAAAATTTTGTAATTGAACTGAGTACATATTTTATATAAGTACAATATAAAAATTTGGTTAATATTTTTCCGACCCCAAATATTTAACCATGCAAAATCTAACTCTAATTAGTCCAAGATGCTTGGGAAAGAGCTCACCCTGAGTTCTGCTACTGATTGTGAGTCAGACATTTCCAAGGTGCACCATAGAACGCCATCCTGATTTAGGAAGGCAGGGTAACTAGGCAATGAAAGGACTCACAGGCAACTTTGTGCTCATTCAGTGGCCTTCCTGTGACTTAGCTACAAGCACTCAATTAATCTACTTTATCATGGGGATTAGTAGGGAGAGGGCCTCCTCCTGCTTCAGGCACATCTGTTCCTAACTTTTCTTATCTCTCCATGTCTATTCCATACAAGAGAGCTATTCCTCAGCAGCCACAAATGTCTCTGCTTTAAAGAAGAAATTGTGTTCTACCCTCTTCCTCTTCCATAAAAGATGAAATATAAAATTCCTATTCTATCCTTTTTTTGTTTTATTAATATATCTACTTCTAAAAACGTAAAATATTGGAGTTTGTTCATTGCACACAATACAATGGGTATGTTTTTTGAGAACATTTTACAACTTTGTTACATTTAATAGGAACAATCTCTGTTTAAAAGTATGACATCCAGCAGAACACCACTATTATATTTGCTTGAGTGGGTGAGTGAGTGAATGGTTCTCCCTCATATCTAAGATGGATAAAGTATTTCACAATACAGGTCATACTAATGGCATTCTTTTTACCTCTTACTCAAAACCAGTAAAATAAGAAGGAGGTGCCATGGCCCTGCTGTGTGTTATGTCTGTTCCACTCCCACAATGTCTTTCAGGTTTTAAGAAGCAAGACAGCCTCATCACCAAGCAGCCCGCTCATAGATTCAACCTGGGGATTACATGGAAAGAAGCAGCTCAGTGTTCCTCCTCTTACTCTGTCCCTGAACAATAATCTCTCTTTATAGCATAGAAACCTTCTCGCTTGAATTACAGTGGCAAATAAACAGAAAATCCACCTAACGTGACCACTAATCACTTCTGAATGACATAGTCAAGGTTCGATTTTTTTAATTCAACACTTATTTTCGACAGTTTCCACAATGTTTCCATAAGATAGAATAAAATGTAACTCTATTTATTTATATTTTAAAATTATCTTAAACTTAAAAATATGTTTTTCTTTTAACTTTTAGTAATAGTATTAAAAAAGGGAGGAAGTCACAATGGAATGCATCTCTGAGTCTACGGTTTGAATTTTCACATTCCTGTAAATAGCTAAAAATGAGGTTTCTGTGGAAATATTGGTCACTTTTTGGCCAAGCAATTCATGCAATATTTGAGATTATATATATGTGTGTGTGTATGCACACGCACGTGTTACAAACACACATACGTAATTCATATAGACACTAAAATGTCAGCTACGGAGTAGAGTTTGATTATTTGTTTTAATGGATAATAATTAATAAAATATTTTCTATGGCCAAAGGGCTCTTTTAGGTATGCATAGGTTTGTTACAAAGATATCAATGTACTTTAAGGTAAGTTTCTGGTACAGCAAAGCAGGCTCACAGCTGAAAACGATTTGGGGTTTGCTGGGTTGTAGCATTTTGATAAATGAAGATAAATGATTAAAAATCCTTCAGTCTTTCTAAGCCCTAGCAAAATATGACTCATATATGTCTCCAAAGAGATTTATATTTGCTCTTACAGCTGGTTATCCATAGCCAGACCATTCCCTGGGGAGGTCTGCGGCCCTCTTGGAGGATGAGAGTGTTTCACAACTGTAAGAGATTTAGATCCTTTAAGGTACTGCTTGAGCTGCAGCAAGCTAATGTTAAAAGAAAATAGGGCCATGAGGTGTCATAAGCTTTCCAGCCTTAACCTGGGGAAGCTCACCTGTCAAAGCCTGCTCATTATTGTAAAAACTTCACTGAATTGTTAGCTGACATTACAAAACATCATGAGGAACAAACAAATCTGTGAATATCCACATCGTGTTCTTGGGGCAGAGAAAAGCAAACCAAACACTGTAAATAAGGTCATGTTCATTACGAGGTTCGGCTGTCTATGAGGAAGGCGTGATGTGGGAGAAGTGGCTGTATGGAGTGTTATAGGGATGGAAGAGGGGGGAGGAACAAGGCAGGCAGGACACTGTTGGATGTCTCCTGTGTACCATCAAGACTGACTCCCTGCTCCACACCCTGCACTGTGGTGGGTCCAACCTCACAGGCAAGAACAGGGGAAGGAACACGGCCAGGCAGCAGGCTACTGGATTCATTGTACCTCTACACAATCGTGAGAAGAATGAGCATCTACAGCTCCCTGGCCCTGATTCTTCATCTCCTGGATTTCCTGCCACGCAGAGAGGCAGGTGCAGGAGTCAGGCATTGTGGCTGTTTGACTGTAGCATTTATAGTTTGACATTGACTGTGATGGAGGTCAGTAAGAAAAGCAACAAAGCCTTCAACTGGCTCATTTCTTCTGTAGAAGACAATTTAACCAATGTTCTTGCTTCATGATCTTGTTCTTAATGTGCATCACAAGTGCCTAGAACTTCTGTCTTATTACTTCACAATAATTTATTGTTTGGAAGCAACATGAGCTTCCACATACTGAGTCCCCTCATTAGGGATACTGAGCCACCAGGCAGTGCCAGGTGAGTATAGGTCTCCCTCTCGGTGCAATGAAAGTACCTTTGCCACTCACTGTACACGTGGCTAAGAGTAGCACAGAGGACATTCTCTATACAAGGAAAGAAGACAGGGAACATGGCTGACCCACATGTACATCACCTAGCATTAACCATTCCTGTAAGATGTTCCTCTTTTTGATAGAATAAATAAGTAAAGGAAAGATTAGAGATGACTCCTCCCACCTACCTTAGTATAATTTTTATAGTAGATATAGTTAAAAGATACAAAATGACTGAATAGAAACCATTGAACATAGACATATTAAATAAATATCTGATAAAGCAAAATATAGGAAAAGAAGTTTAATAAAAATATAAAATATGCTGTTCAGAATAAGGTAGTGTTAATAATGTCACTTACTAAATAACATAGATCAAAATCCATTTAAAAAGATTGAAATATCAGGACAATTGCCAGCAACACAGTAACAATATAAAACACCAGCCTGCCTCAATTAGTCATCAACTAACTAAATATGCAAAATAAGTTAGAGGATGTTGAATGATGAAAAAGATGATTTGATACTCAGAGGACAACACTGGCAGTGGGAGCAGGAGAACTGAACAGAGAGTAATTTACAGTCCAAAATATTAACATTATGGTTCAAGGCATAACTGAAATAAATGAAGTGGTAATTCAAGAAATGGGGGGGAGTTGGGAAGAACAAAACAAATGTCAAGACCGCAGGAAGAAGATAAAATGGAAACAAAAATAAGTGATCAAAACTCTGGGAATGAAATGAAATGGATCATTTTGGGAGCAAGAGGCATTTTTAAAATTATTATTATCTAAAAATTAAAACTAAAAATTAAAAACTTTGAGAATGTTCTTTTTCATTGGATGCCTGATAATACATTTAGTATAATTTCTTTATAATTAGAATTAATTGATGTTCTGTCATTGTGCGCGATTGTGTGCACATGCACATGAGCATATATCAGTGATTGATCAGACTTGGGCTTTGAAAATATTCTGGCTGCAGTGCACAAATAGAAATTGTAGAGAAGCAACAGTGGGACTAGGAAGACTAGTTCGGAGGCTTTCTTCATCTAATAGCGGCTGGTTATGACATGGCTGGAGTGCTAGTGGCAGAGTTAAAGGAATGTCCATCAGCATCATCTATCCACTGTTATAATCCCATATCAGCCTGTTGATTTATGGTTTCGCAGAACAAAAAGTAGAACATAAATCATTCCAAGTGATTAATGAGAAGTTCAAGTTAAAAAGATAGAGTCAAAGAGAATAAACCAGACTTGAATTACAAGTGCTCATCTCCAGAGATCTACCATTTTAAGGAAAATCACTAGAAGAGTTTCATAAAAACATGATGCTAACAACTCTTACACAAATTTAATTTGGAATCAATGTTTAGTTACATCATACTTGCATTTAAATGGAATGAGTTCTGTTTATATCCCTTATTTCGAGATAAGCCAAAAAAAGTTGTCTTAAGTCAATCTTTTTCTCATAGTGAAATACATTCACCTTGACATGTCAAATTTGAAGCCAATCTATTTGTAACATTCGCCATCTCATTGCTTTTGTTGATTTTGCTTCTTTGGCTAGTCACATATTTAATTGAAAAGGACCATTTTCTCTAAGAGGAAATCTTTTATTGCCAAAGATATATCAGCTATGAAGGATGTCCTCCTAATAGATATACTTACCTTAGCTAGTTTCAAAAAAAATTTACTCATGTTCACTTATAATCACTTCCTAGACTGTGTCATTCAAATATGAAAAAGGAAAATGCACTAGTGAATCAAAACCCAACTTATTGTAGTACATGTATTATACACACACTTATATAGGGTTTGGCCCAAGTTACAGATTAGTACAAATCCGTTTTTTTTCTAGATAGTGTCTAGCAAACCATTAAAAGGCAATGTTCACTAAATTATTACCATTGTTTTATTTTATTACCATTGTTACCTTGTATTAATATTTATTACTTTTGTTAATTTTGTTTTAATTTATCTAATAATTTAAATTTTACTTATACCTATGTTAATATTGGCTTATTTATAAAAACATTCAAGATAATTTTGAATATGAATAAAAACAGTAACCAGAACCAGGCAGTGCTTGAAGAGGGCTGGCGTCAAGGAGAGATATGTCCCGGTTAGTACGGCTCCCAACACGGGAAGATGCAGGTGCGAGGTTTGTTTAGTGTATGTTTCTTTCTTTTCTCTCCACTTCTAGTTAAACAGAAACATGTTTATATTTACTATGCTTGGGGAAAGAATCAAAACTGTTATACTATTTCTGCTTAGCGTTCTTCCTCCCAAAATTTTTCTGAAGTTTGAATTGGCAACAACTGTTAAATAAAATTCCTTTGAGACATTACCTTTGCATCACTCTGGTGGTAGTTGTCCAACAGTTTACTACTACTTTTTTTACTGTTCAAATAATTTTGGTTGAAATGTGATCTCTTATTTTTGCTTTATTAGATTATAATGGGAAACCCAGCTTAATGTGTAAGAACATGGCTTTTGAAGATAGTTATAAATGGATTAAAAAATCTAAATTTTCTACTACCAATGGTGTGTGCCCCAGGCAAATTACATAGTAATGTCCATCAGTGTTATTTATAATGTAGAGATAAAACCTATATGAAGACAGAATTATATTAGTAAGATAGAATTGATAGAAAGAAATAAATTCTTTTTTGTTTTTTTTTGGCCAGGGCTGGGTTTGAACCTGCCACCTCCAGTATTTGGTGCCATCACCGTACTCCTTTGAGCCACAGGCACTGCCCAAAATAAATTCTTAATTACTAAGTGAATGTAAAGTGCTCAGGAGAGCACATGCCAGTACTGGATATTAAAACTGCTATTACTCTTACTTTTCAAAAATTTGTTTCAGATTATTATGAGGGTGCATACAATTAGATTACATTTGCGTTTGTTAGGTAAAGTCTCTGTTGTAATTGTGCCCCTCAGCCAGGAGTTGTTTCATATATCCCTACATTGTGACTATTTGGTGGGAGCACACCAAACACCCTCTCTCTTCCCTTCCTCTCTTCCTCCTCCCTGCTCCTTCCACTTTGAATTGAATTTACTTTTTCTCTTCTGTGGGTCTGTATTGGTTTGTCTAGTGGTTTCTTGTTGGTATTGAATACATTGGATACTTGATTTTCCATTCTTGTAAACTTTACTAAAGAAAATGTTCTCCAACTCTGTCCATGTTAATACAAAAGATGTAAAGTCTTCATCTTTTTATGGCTAAATAGTATTCTATGGTATTCATGTACGGCAGTTTATTAATCCATTCATGAGTTGATGGGCACTTGTGTTGATTCCACACCTTGGTGACTGTAAATTTAATTGGGATAAACAATCTAGTGCAAATGTGCTTGTGATAAAACATTTCTTTTTTTTTTTCCCTAGGTAGATATCTAGTAATAACATTACAGGATAAAATGTTATCTATTCTGAGTTCTTTGAGGATTCTCCATTCTTCTTTTCAAAAAGGATAGATTAGTTTGTAATCCCAACAGTATGCAAGTGTTTCCAGATCTTTAAAGTCTGATGGTGGTGCTTTGATAGGGATTGCATTAAATTTGTAAATTGCTTTGGGTAATATGGACATTTTAACCATGTTGATTCTTCCGAGCCATGAGCATGGTATGTTTTTTAATTTGTTAACATCTGCAGCTATTTCTTTTCTCAGAGTTTCATAATTCTCTTTATAGAGATCTTTCACATCCTTTGTTAAGTAAATTCCCAAATATTTCATCTTCTTTGGAACAACTGTAAAGGGAATAGAATTCTTGACTGTTCAACTTGACTATTATTGGTATACATAAGAGCTACCGATTAACGAATATTGACTTTTTATCTTGAGACACTACTGTATTCCTTGATCACTTTTAAGAATTTTGAAGTTGAGTCCTTGGAGTTGTCCAGGTACAAAATATCATCTGTAAAGAGTGAAAGTTTGATCTCCTCTGACCCTATTTGTATACCCTTGATCACCTTTTCTTGCCTGATTGCAATGGCTAAGGCTTCCATTGCAAGGTTATTTAGTTTCCATGTCTTTGCATGAGTATGCAGATACCTGTTATTGGTGAGTTCAATTTTTATTGCATGATGATCTGAGAAAGTACAAGGAATAATTTCTATACTTTTAAATTTGATGAGGTTAGACTTGTGACCTAAAATGTGTGACGATGTTCTATGGGCTAATGAGAAGAATGCTTATTCAGTTTTGTTAGGATGAAATGTTCTATAGGTGTCTGTTAAATTCAACTGTTGTATGGTAAAGTTTAAGTCCAAAATTTCTTTACTTAGTGTCTTATTGGAGGCTCTATCCAACACTGCCTTAAAATCTCCAACTATTATGGTGCTGGGAGATATGAAATTGTTCATGTCAGTTAGGGCCTCCCTTATAAATTGAGGGCATTCTGGTTGGGCACATAAATGTTAATAATTAACATCTTATCATGTTGAGTGTTTCCCTTAACAAATATGAAGTGACCATCCTTCTCTTTCCCTACTTTTGTTGTTTTAAAGCCTATTGTATCTGAAAAATAAAATTGCCACCTTTGCTTTTTTCTGATTTCTGTTTGCCTGGATTACAGATATCCATCCCTTCATCCTGAGTTTATATTTATCCTTGAAGGTAAGATGAGATTCTTGCATGCAACAGATATCTGAACTGAGATTTTGTATGCAGTCAGCCAACCTGTGCCTCTTAAGAGGACAGTTTAAGCTGTTTACATTAATTGAGAGTTTTGATAAGCCTTGTAATATTTTGGATGCCAAGTTTTTTGAAAGTCCAGTGGACATTTTAAATCTTTTCACCGCTCTGGAAATTGGGTTTTGGTCAAGAATTTCAGAGTGAGTTTACCTTGGTGGTAGAGCATTGTGCTAATCATTATGGAGGATGAGTCTGAAAATATCCTGAAGAGCTGGTTTGGTTATTGCAAATTTCTTCAAATGTGTGTATGTCATTAAAGTATTTAATTTTTCTGTCTTAAATGAAGTTCAGTTTAGCTGGATACAGGATTCTGGCCTGAAAGTTGTTATTGTTTTAGGAGATTGAAGGTCGATGACCATCCTCTCCTGGCGTGAAAAGTTTCAGCTGAAAGATCTGCAGTCATTATGATATTCTTCCCCTTGTAGGTTATGATTTTTTTATGTCTGGCTGCTTGCAGGATTTTCCTCCTTCATGTTAACTTTGGCAAAGTTAATTACAACATGTGTAGAAGACGCTTTATTTGGTTTGAGTCATGCTGGGGTTCTGAAATGATCTGCTATCTGAATTTGAGTATCTCTTGTGATGCTTGGGAAGTTCTCCTCAATTATCTTTGGAGTAGAGTATCTGTGACTTTTGGACAATCCTCTTCTCCTCCAGGGATTCCTATGTGGCAAATATTTGCTCTTTTGGAGTGGTCCCTCAATTCTGTAAGGGAATGATCCATTTTTGCTCTCCACTTCTTCTTCCTCTTTGAGTGATTGAGAGCATTCAAAAGCTTTGTCTTCAATGTCAGAGATCATTTCTTCTGCTTGCTCCATTCTGTTCCAAAGGATTCTACTGTATTTCTTAGATCTTTTAGGGCTGCAAGTTCTTGCCTCAATGTGTCAAAATCTTTGGTAATTTTGTGTTTGAATTCATTGAATTCTTGAGACAACTTTTGAATTGCTCTTTGAATTTCTATTTCCAATTTTACCTCCATTCTGTTAATCTTATTTGCAATCCAAATTCTGAATTTGATTTCTGACATCTCAGCCATTTGTTTATGAATGAGATCCTTAGGGGAGTTGATCTACTCTGATTATTCGTGTTGCCAGAGTTTTTTCACTCTTCCACTCCATGATTATTTTTCAACATTTGGCTAGAGAAGCTGGTTAGGTGAAATCGAATTGAGGGCTTCTGGAGTTGTAATTAACCAGCCAGCCCTTTACCAAAGAACTGAGAGTGGTGAATGAAGCTTTTCCCCTAGACCTTTACAAAGGTCTCGTTCAGTACTATAGCCTGAAACTCTAGAGACCTGCTTGGTGTGATGGGAATAGGTGGCACTGACCTGTATTCAGCTAGTCTTTCTCCAATCCTAGTGAATCAGTGGCTTTAGGCTGCAATTTCAGTTGTGGAGATATATGAGCAACTAAGACACTCCACCCCCCTCCCAACCAGGTGACAACTGGAGGAGGAGAATCCCACACTCCCACAACAACACAACCAGGGTACAACCTTGGTAGGTACCCAGGTGATCAGCCCAGGTCAAGACTTTCAACACAATTGTTCTAGTCAACACAAACACCAATCAGGTGGGAGAGTTCAAAATGTCTTTAGCATCTAGGTAGCAAGGGTCCACTGGCAGCTCAAGTGTAACTCACTATGGTGCTCTGTGGAGTGAAAAAGGCCTGCCCAGCAATTTAGTTCAGGGAGACCGGTCCCTCCTTTTCCACTTTGTACCTCTCTCACACCCAGGCACTGGTAGCCCAATGAGAATGTGTCCCAGTTCCATCCAATGAGCAAATGCACCAAGGATTTTGGCCTGCCACAGTCTGAGGGAAGTCAATGCCTCATTGGCCAGGCAACCACACTCTGCCACCAGCTGGCTGGGGGACTTGAAGTCTGATTACCTCAGGTGTTCAATGGAAACTGGAGAGTGTTCCACCTAAGCTCATTCCAAACCAGAGGTTAACAAAGTAGCAAATGTTTTTCACCCTCAGAGACTGTGCCTTGGCCTCGGCCACTCTGCTTCCCTGTAATGTGAGCTCTAGTTCCCTCTGGCAGTCCACAGAATTGGGGAGGTATCTCTCTAAAATTTGACCCCAGCAGGATCACTCTATTAATGCTGCTGCTAGGGGGTGGGGGATTTCTCCACTAGAGTTGCCATGCCTCAGCAGTTCCCAAGCCTCCACTCATTGTGCAGAGATCCAAGCTTCTGCCCACTGTTGAGTTGTTCCTTCTCAGAGCCAAACCAGACACCTTCTCTCCGTGCCTTTCTGCACTGTTACTAGATTCGCAGTTACAGCGTAGCTGGGCTACCTCAGACATTGCAATGCCAAGTCTTAACAAAGACCTGCAAACATTCTGGTCTCTGCAGGGGTTGGGCTTCTAGACCATCAGGCCAGAGGGAAGAGTGGAGTGGGCGTTCAAGTGGCAGGGAAAATATTTATACAATCTTCATGCCAGATAAGAGAAAGCCCAGGCTCAGAGCAGGGACTCTCTGGAGAAGGAGTCCTGCTTCCAGCAACTCACTCCCATGGGGTGAGAGAAGAAGCCCTCAGTTCACCACTCACTAGTAGAGATCTTACAGCAAGCAAGCAAGCAACTCTCTTCAGGGAGGGGACAGACATGCATCCTCTTTGGGGTGGGTTCTGTACCTGAAATTTGTGTCTTTGGAGTTGTAGTGTGCCTCAGCAGAGAAGATGTGCAATTATTAATCTCTTCTCTCAGCTCAGATGAATTATTAACCCTTTATCTTTGTTGGGTACTTTCTGGCCATTATCTTTCCCTCTGGACAGGAGCTTCTGTTTAAAGCTGACTTCAGTTGGCTATCATCCCTCACTCCCCTTTGCTCTTATTGGATGTAAAAATTAGACTTAGGGAAAATAGCCAACTCAAGAATTTAGCAGAACACAAGACACATTGAAATAAAACAAACATACATACATACATACATACATACAAACACACAGACACACAATCAAAAACAAAAACAAACAAACAAAAAACTCAAATAACCTGATGTAAGCACTCTCAGCAATCACTAGAGGAAGGGGAGGGCTCAGTGCCCATAGTCCAGCAGCCAGGGCACCAACCACACACACCAGAGCTGGAAGACTCAAACTCAGGCCAGGGCCCACCAAACGACAATGACAACCACAACCAAAACAGCCAACTGGCACCTATAGCCTCAGCCACCTGGGAGACTGAGCCAAAAGAACTGCTCAGCCCAAGAGAGTTAGAGGTTACTGGGAGCTGTGATGCAACAGCACTCCACTGAGGGTGACATAGTGAGACTTTGCCTAAAAAGCAAAGAAAAGGAAGAAGAGAAAAAAAAATTTAAAAAAATTTAACAATAACTCATACAAGAAAGGAAAAAGAAAAAAAATGCAAAAGAAGCAAAAAGAATAAACAAAGAGAAAAAAGACAACAAAATTATTTATTTATATATATACACATATGTATGTGTGTGTATACATATATGACTACATATATGCCTTAGGGATTGACTTTAGTAGGAATATATTTATGTTGCAATATACTTTCTGGAAACCAGGTGGTGCCATGAGTGGTTCCCAGGCTTATACCTGGTTCCCAGCTGAGATTATTCTTGGTGTTTGCCTGCTTACCTGCTTGGCACCTAGACCCTGCCAAACTGCTGATTCCACCGAAGTCAAAAAATCTTCACAGGTAGGTTTCACAAATTCTTCCTGCAAGAGTTCCCTTGAAGTGTGGGATGTCCTGGGCCAGTTCCTAATGTAGGATGACTGTCTGAGGGTGAGACTCAAATTGCTGCATCTAGCCCACATGGAAAGGCCATCTCCCAAATTCCAAAACAATGGCCTCTTCCTATCCGGGATCTTTCCCATTTGAGTGTCTCTCCCACCACCTAACCACAGTAGTGTAGCAACAGATGGCACCCCACTCTGGCCACCTAATTCCACTAGGGAGTCCACACTTCACCAATTTTCCACACAATACATAGCTTCCCCACAAACTGGGAACTGCAATCCTCTGGGGTGGGGCTGGTTGCCACAATACCCACCGCTGCTGCAGCCGAGGTAGCAGTCTCCACAGCTCCAGATTACGCTCCAAGTCCAGCAATCTGCCACCTTGCTGCACACCCCGAACTGCCAGTCAATACCAATATTCCATGCTGAGAATGATCTAGCCCACTCACTCTCACCTGTTGTTCCAGGACAGCTGAGCTAAATATCCTTCCCATCCACCATCATCCAGAATTCCTGATTAAGATTCAACATAAAAATGGAGAAAATCCTACTTGCTTAGGCAGTTATTCTTCCATGTTTGTACTTGGCCTCTTCTGCAAGAGGAATCTCCTGAAAACGGGGGCACACAGAAATTTGATTTGTGGCCAAATTTGATGAAAAAAATAAGGTTCTAAGGAAATGGCATGAAGTCAAAGACTTCTCTTCTTTGTAGAATTAAGATAGTTTTGATTTTATAGCTTTTGAGCTAAAAATAACTTTTGTAAAGATTAAACTCATTTAGATTTTTTTGTTTTTGTTTTAATATTTCAGCAGGATCTGCTACAGGGTTTTTTTGTTTTATTTGTTTGCTTATTTTTAAATTAACTGTTTCAAGTTTTGAATACTTAAGGCTTTAGAGGGAGTACCCAATATTCAATTATGTTGGCTTTTTATAAAGCTTGAGTTACGTAAGATTTAAATAAAAATTTGCTACCAAGACGATTCCCTTTTTTGAATAGGTCACTATTAAATTCCTTTAAATGTTCATATCTGCTATTTGTGGAAACAATGTAAATTCTACTTCAGTGTAAAACAAGGCAAGCCTCAGACCAGCAATAAATTATTCAGTTTGGATAATGTTATTTTGCCCTGTCAATCAAATTGCCAAAGTCTTTATCTGCCCTTTTAACAAGCTGAGTTAATACAGACTATTTTGTAGTCAATCTGTTAACATAATTTTGCTTAAATTAATGTTTAAACAAACTTTCAGATGTTAATTTCAACCCCTAA